>JAJHUR010086272.1:0-20543 GCA_027495735.1 Lutjanus campechanus | reverse complement strand
TCAGCAGCCTCTTCCTCGTTATTTCTGTCGTGCATTAAAGCTGAGTATCTCTTCTGTCTCTCGGCATGCAGTGAACACTTGAGTGCTCTTCACGTCAGCCACACAGGCATAATTTTGTTGTAGGAAACACAGTCCCGCAGTGTCATCACACCGGTCCAATGAAATAACGACCACGCATCATACAGACATCCTCTGAAGATTTATTCTCTCTGTTTCCTCAGCAAACACAGTGAAATCTACAAAAATAAAAGTTTCAAATATAAATCTTTTAGTTGCTTTAAAGTCTCTCAAGCTGGTATGTGTATATAGACAGGTCCTAGCATGTTGGCACAACAACAGGAAATATGTCAAACCATCCACAAGCTCTTCAAAAAATATTATACGCAAATATGAAACACATGAAAGAACAAAGTCACAAATAACCATGTGACCTGTCACACTCAACATCAAAACAACCTTACCAAAAGAGCAACACATTATTAACCAAACGCTATTTTAAGGGTGGTATAACAAGTTATTTATTACATCTTAAATCAATTTTTAATGATGGTATGAATTCAAACATTGATAAAATTATGACAGAAAATCTGAAAATACACATTTCAATTATGTTAGTTATTCACTAACACTTGTTTAAAGCTGCAGTAACTGAGACAGAGCTGTAAACACAACCCTGAAGTGATATTATCACTTTACAAGTTGATAGAGCAAACTTGTTAGCATATCGTTGTCTGTTTGCACATCCTCCAGATATGTAGCAACATTAGCATTCATTCAGTCATGCTGGTCTCCACTAACTCCAGGGGGACATATTTGGTTCTTTAGTTGCTAAATGTTCCACAACATTCACAGAGTAACTTTGTCTTGTTGTTAGCTGCCGGCCAGCCAGTGTATAGTTGTTTTTTTTATATCTTTTCATTGAAAAACAACTGCCTGCAGCTGTTGAAAATGAAACTGTGAGCTGAGTGAGAGAACCAAACAGTAAAATTGTTGCAGGAGACCCCAAACAATGAGCTGTGAGAAGTTCAGAGCTGAGGGGAACTTGAAAAATCTTTAGACTTGAGTGATTTGTTTTTCTTCTGTTTTGAATTGCACGACCCTATGAATGAACAAATCTGAGGACAGAAAGAAGAGTTTCTGGAGGAAAATGAGAGAAAGTAGAGTTTCTGGTAAGTTTGGAAATCAGTCTGTTTGAGCTGTCACACAGAGCTTCTACTTGCTGTCACAGCAAACGCCAGTCAGAGAAATCTACTGACTGCTTCTTGCCAAATATACAGAATGGAAACTCCAGCAAACTGAAAATTCTCCTCACTTTTTTTGTCCAAATGCAGATTATTTTGAGTGAGACAGAACAGAGACTCTGCAAATTTTGCATTGAAATTACAGACAAAAGGATGGTGGCTGGGCTAAATTTCATAGCATGCTAAAACTGTTTTACTTGTGCACCATGGAGCTGATGAAACCATCAGCTCTGAATGTCAGGAGTAATCAAACCAGGGCACGCAAAGCAAGAAAAATTGTGTCCCTGGAAAACAGTCCGGGGGGAACTGTTTGAAATGTATTAAATTTAGTGTTCTATAAATTTAAAACTTCTCTATGCCTGAAATCAGGCTGTATGCCTGAAAACTTTAAGCCCTGGGTTGGTGTTGTTTTGATTGTGAATGATGAAGCCAACAATGATGTTTTGACTGTTTTTGTTGTTTTCAGTCATCACACAGCACAAACTCTGACAGAGAATAATGACTTAAAATACTGGTTTGGTCTGCAGGTAGTTTAAAGAAGCCCGGTTGTTGGTTGCATGATTTAATCAACGTCCCATGGTTCACTGTGCGTCATGACGTAATGTAATTACCCAGTCCCACCATCTATCTTTTCTTATTTCCCCTGTTGTCTGTTTTTCTGTTGCTCGTACCCCCCCACCACCAAAGAAAGGTAAAAGCATGCAGCACGAGGACGAGGACAAACTGGCAAAGAAAGGAGGGAGACACACAGACAAAAATACAGTCCAAGGAAACAAGCAGAATCCATAAACACAGAGAAACACTGGGACAAGGGCTGGAACCCATCACTCTAAGGATGATCATCCAGCAGAAAAAGAGAAATACGCAGTTTAATTACACAGGGAGGTTAATCAAGGACAGGTGAAAGTAATCAGTAATCAAAAATGGCAGAAAAAGACAAAGGAAGGAAGGAAAGTTAAAAAAGCATAACAGAGATACACACACTTAACCATCAATGATAACAGCAAAAACAGAGAAAACACAAAACAAAAATCCCACCTCTAACCAACAAGAAAAGAATCAAACAGAAAACAAACATAGACATAACTTGCACACGACTTTGACAGTAAATAAATAAACAGAACAAACAGATGATGCAATCAGCCGTTGCCTTCCAGGGACAAATGAGTCAGAGTTTCTGTAGGAAAGAATGCAGGAGTTTCCAAAGTCTCCACAATTTGTCATTAGTTAGTAAGAAAATATTAAAAAAATATTAACAGAAATTTGGTGTGCAGATCAGGAAAACTATCTGAAATGTGGTTTAAAAGTACAATGAAGAAGACAGTGTGAACCGCTCACAGACAACCAGACCCTCTTTCTAAAATGTCTGCATGCAATCACATAACCAAAACAAATGGATAAACATAAGTCATTTAGAACAGTGGCTTGTTTAAACTTTTCTGGAGTCAAACAGGACCCAAATATTTTTAAAGGGATAACCAAATATCACTGCCTTCAAAACAATTTTTTTTCTTGCAGAACACTGCACCGAACCAAGTCAAACCGTACCGCAGTGATTTAATTTCCATCCATTAACACTGAGTTCTGTCTAATCATACCTGAGATGGACCGTCTCTGGAGTCAGGCCAAACTGCACCTGTGTTTTCAGTTCTCAGTACTTTTGTAGCTTCTAACTGAATCTCTGTAGTTTGAAATTTAGTCTCTCTCCTGCATCCTTGTTTCTCCTTTATGCTTCTTTTTAAGCTGTATAAGAGTTACTGCTGATTAAAACCCAACATTTCCTCACTGGTGCATTTTGCATAATGCACCAAGAAGTAAAATAAAGCACCAAATCTTGAGAGTCTCAAGACTTTTGAGGATGAGTCTCAAGTCAATTCTCAAGTCACTGTTTGTGTGACTTAAAGCTATAAATTGTGACATTTCTGCATTAAAATGTTTAAAAATGCTAAACCTATGTTATGTATTTTGCTGAGATGCATACTTACAATACCGGTATCAATACTACTATTGGGTATACTGTGCTCATGTATTCATACCCATAAAACTACTCAAATATTGCCACATCTGATACCATTTTACAAAAACTGCCTCCATTAACACAAGTAATTTGATAAAACATCTAAAGAAACAACACGACACAAAGTTTAAGGAGTTTGCTAATGCTAGCAACGGGAAACAGGAACAACAATTCGTTACATGTAGAAAGTGTTTTTTCAAGTCATTGTAAGAACTGTAAGGGCACTTTTAAGCACACATATTGGTACTCAGTATTGGCAAGTACCCACATGTAACTACTACAGAAATATGGAATTCATTCAAAGTAACGATGCGTTTCATACGAGCCACTAGCTGCTATAACTTACATAAAAATACAGGATATGTCAAATACGTCAGAGAGCAAAATGCAAAATGGTGGTTGTTTAAAAAAGAAGAAAACAGTTTCACACTACTACACAACATCATCAAATTTCATGTTTTGTTGTTGTTTTAACGTGACAGAGATCCATCTGTAAGTGTGACTAGGGTCCAAGTCACAGACTCGAGACCCCGTCTCTGCTTCAGGCTGCATATTGCCATGTGTCTTTGAACTGCAAAATATCGCACCATGAAACTGTTACGCCCCGTCCTTGAGGGTGTCAGTTCAGATTTGACCTGAGGTGACATTTCACTGAAAGGAGTGACTAACTCAAAGGCGTGTTAAAGATAAGGTGAATCCAAAACACATGGTGTGCAAAAGCCAATGAGTCATTGCCTCTGAACTGTGTTGGCAGTGCAAGTTAGACTACAAAAAAAAAAAAGAAGATTCACTTTTCCTAATTCAATGACAGGCTCCAGTGGAGAATTTGATCTATATGCTACAGAGACAGACTGTGTCCAAATGCCAACTTGAGTTTGGCTAAGACCTCAAGGACGTGGAGCTGGTGGGAATAAAAAGCTCTCGAGCCAATAGCCAGATTTAGAACAAAGAATGCCAGGTGGTAGTATATGGTTTAACAGGCCTTTTAAAAAATAATTATTTCTCCTGCAGAGAAGCAAAAAGGAAAACACACCCACTTCTCTCAGGGACTATCGTCTCAAATCAATGCTGTGTGTTCCCATGCCTATTATAAAATATCAATGGAGAAAGAAGCCCTCATTTCCCCATTCAGTGGGTATGTGAGTGTGTTTAATGGCAGTCTGCATTGTCATCGCTGTTCATCAGATTGGACTGGTATTATCTGCATCTGCCTCTGTGTTTTTTAGCTCTGCCTCAGTCACTGCCGAGATGTGAGAGTGACTGCTATTCAAAGACTGACTCATCTCCTCTCGACTGAACAAGACGCAGATTTGTGGTTGTGTACAGTACAAGTGGGCTTTTGTGCGTATGCGTTTGCACGTGTGTGGTCTTTTTTAGTGTGTGGCGGCAACCTCTCTTATCCTATTTGTGAATCCAAACTCACATGTGGCGCTTTCTGTCGGTGCCTTCACGTTATTTGGCTGCACTGGCGGAGCTCTGAGCGGAAGCCAAACCCGCTGCAATCTGCGGTAATGTGTCGACTGGCACGGACCTTTATAGGGTCTGACTGATGAGTGCTTTTAGACGCTTGATACCCTTGTCAATTTTTAGACTGATGCTGCCAGTTTTGTTTTTTTTCCCCCTGAGACACAAAATACTCGGGTTTGGCTATTTATATTCCAAAAGCTCCCCTGAAATACAAGGATGCATGGGCAGTGTAAAACAGCCTCTGTAACAGCTTTTGGACCATCAAAGGACACTTAAACACGCCGGCGAGAGCCAGACTAATGAAGGCATGGGGTTTGCAGCTCCATAAGGCAGAGTGACACAGGTTTCATTAAAACCACCCACACAGTTAGTAGTAGTTCATAAGAACAAAATGCAAACTGTTATTTAGATGATATATTATTTGTAAGAAGCTGGGGCGCATTTTAAGAACTGCATGTAAAAAATCTGTGCACTTCAAACAAAGGCTGGACTGACTGCCAACATGTGTGATAAATGCAATGAGTGTTGGCATTGTCAGTGGACAAAATGCTCAAAGCTTTTCTTACCTTCCACTGCCAGCGAGATGTTGGCTTAGCTTAGAGCATTTCCTCTATTTATGGCCGCATTAGGTGTTGAGTTATAGAGTAATGGGGGTTTAATGGTTTTATTTCTTAGATAAAATTTTAATATGATGTGTGGAGCCAAAACTTTTAGTCACACTAGCAGCATTATTCTATGGATGGTCCATCACTTTGGTCCAAACTTAAAAATCTCAGCATCAGTGGGATGAATTGCCATGAAAGTCTGAACAGTCATTCATGGTCCATAGAGGATTAATCCTCTTAACTTTGGTGGTCCCCTTACCTTTCCTCAAGCGCAACCAGCATGTCAAAGTTTTCACATATCCTGTAACATACAAATCCAGCTGCTTCGCAACATCATGTGATCACGCAAGAATCTTGCCAGGCGTCATGTTACCTGTTTGTGTCCGCACCAAAAGTGGTGCAGCCAGTCAGCCTCCTAGGAGGGACTAATGGCAGCTATGGGCGTGGTTTTTTGGTGTGATGGCAGCAAGTAGTGTCCATGAAAGCATCTCAAGGATCTGATTGGTTGAAGTTAGCCTGTGTTAGATGTGATAGAAAGATGGTTCATACAATCACCTGCCAAGTGTTTTTTGAAAGTGCCTGCCCTTTTCCAAAAGATAACTTCCGAAATGGTTCTGTGTAACAAACGGCATGTAAGGTTAGTAAGATACTTTTAAAGCTTAAATATGGAAGACCCTATGAGTACTGCGGTGCAAATATCACATAGGAGCCATAGATGGCATGTTGTTTCCCCACACCCCCTCCTCCCCAGACAGGTTGTCTGCTGCAAGCTGCTGGGACATTGAAACTACACGGGCACATGGGCACAAAACCATCATCATGTATGTCTTCAGGGAGCGTACACCCACCTAGAGAAGTTACAAAGCTCTCTGTGATGCAGGTGGGCCAGGACCTGCTGGCATGACTAGTCGACTACCCTGTACATCTCTGACTGAAGTTCTCAGACGACTCCTACATCACTGGTTGTATTACAGTCGACAAAGAAGAGGAGAACGGAGACCTGGCAGAGAACTTTGTAGGATGGTGTGACAGAAACCACCTGCAGGTCAACATCAGGAAACCAAGGCGCTGGTGATGGACTTACGATGCACCCCCCCACCCCTGTTGTCATAAAGGGAGACAGGGTGAAGATAGTGCACAACTACAGGTTCCCAGAGGTGCAACTAAAAAACAAACTGGACTGATCAGAGAACATTGAGGCTCTTTACAGGAAAGGATAGAACAGGCTGTTCTCTCTGAGGAGACTCAGGTCCTTTGATGCGTGCACTATGCTGCTACAGATGTTCGACCAGTCTGCGGTGGCCTGTGTCATCTTTTTTTTTTTGCTGTGGTGTGCTGGGATGGTGGCATTGGGAGCTGTGGCACAAACTAACTGAACAAGCTGGTGAGGAAGGCCAGCTCTGGAACTGAGCAGTGCAGAGGCAGTAACAGAGAAGAGGATGAGAGGAAAACCAAAATCTATCATGGACAAACCTTCGTATCCTTTCCTATGGCGAGCTCGAGCGCGTTCAGCCATAGTATCATTCAGCAACGTGCCTCAAAGCTCTTGGGGGGGCTCCTTTGTGCCATCAGCCATTAGACTGCCCAACACCGCAGCACCCACAGACTTGAACCATCACTCGGTGAAAATGATTGTTACTGTGCATCTGTGTAAACATTTGATATTTCATCAGCACATTGCAAAAGTATATTAACAGTTTGCACATGTATAAAAAGAGTCTGTATTTCTGGAACATGTTGCACACATATATAAACAGTCTGTGTTTCACTGACATTTGGCACATTACACATGTATGTGTACATTGCACATTCACAGTTATTGTATATAATATTTCTATTTTATCTTATTTATTTATTTTGATTCTGTTACTAGTTTTATTTTTATCTCTTTGCTACATTTCTTCTCGTGCAGCTACTTTTTTGTGCAAAGCAATAAAGTTACATCTTATCGTGTCTGAGCTTATCTTAACATATTTCTCAGTTTAACCAGTTTAACATCTAGACATCTTGCATCTCATAAACAGACAGTAACTGAAATGAAATGAACATGAAATGGGCAGTAGGGGGAAACACGCAGGCCCAAAACAAAAAGAAACGTTCCAGACTGGAATGAAAATTTCAAAGGAGAACAGGCTGCAGCATTGTTGTCAGAAAAGCCAATATTTTAATTTAGCATGCTTCTGTAATTTCTGATGACACACATCATGGTAATGTTATGATTCAGTACAGTAAATAACTTACATATTGCTCTTTTAATATTGAGTGAAATATTTCGACAACTGGGATGGGTTGCCATGAAATTCAGAACAGACATTCATGCTTCCCTCAGGATAAATTGTAATACATTACAACCAGCCTCAGCTGTACTTTGTGTTTAGTGCTTATTAGCAGATTATTGCAGCTGCTAGCATGGTTGAGGACTAGCTGTCTTATGATGTATAAATGCGTTTAATTGAGGGCATTTACTTGATTGTCCATTTTAGATGTGTCAGCAATAAAAACATCCATCCATGACTGGCAATTTGTACACTCAGCAAACAGGCCTAATTACAAGCCTGAGCAAAAGACAGCAAATAAGAGCTGTTTTACCCTAATAGGAAATCTCTTCATCCAGCTACAATACTGTACACAATGTGGAATGTGTGAATGCCTCCACAGTATAATGCAATCTCAATAATGCCCTGCATTATGAAGCTTTTAATGTTCAGTTTTTGTTGAGCTTGAGCCAGAGTGGTGGTGATTCAGCTTGCTGGTGATTTTTGAAGCTGTAGTTTGTGGTGGTGTTGTTGTGTAAGGTGTTCCTGAGAATGAAAGCGGCTCATGCAAGAATATTCCTGCTTCAAATATTTCATATCAGAGTTTAGAATCCTTGGAGCAAACAGTCAAAAAAAACAGTACAACATCACTTCAGATTTGAAGATTTTCAGGCGGTGATCAAAAGGCGTACTTTCTGTGTTTGCAAAATCTTGATTTATTTGCGTGTGAATCTGCCTCTTCTTCTTCCTCACCAATTCTATCAAAACCTGGGGCAACTGGCTTCACTACAAATGTTTAAAAAAAAACATTTTTAGAAGACATTCTTTGTGCTTTTCTGTGCATTTCTTTGCACATTCCTCAATATTCCCCACAATCCACAGTACCACAGTTTCTCTGATCTAAAATTGCAAGTTACTAAACCAGTACCTGCTAACACCAACTCACACTGTGAGAACCAGCCAGTGCCGGCCACAGCAATTTCAATTTTCTGACCAAGACCTCCATTTAACCCTAACTAAGACCACACTTTAAAGGATCACTTTGTTGGATTTTGTGAAATGTGAACTTGCAGATCACCTCACCCTTCCATTCCAAGTAAGTAAGAGAACTTATGGTGGCTCCAAAACCTGTAAAAAAAAAAAAAAAAATAGGTGAAAAGTCATATCTAGAGACAGTGTTTGGTTTGTCACTTCTGAGCTACAGTAAAAACATGGCGGTGCAACACGGCACAAGGACACGCATCCTCTGTAGATATAAACATCTCATCCTAAGGTAATAAAAACACTACAATTCTTATTTTCAGGGGAATATACACTCCCTTTCTGCCATATTCTGCCAAAAGATTCCTGTAAATCTTACACAGTGGGTCTTTTGACGCTCATTAGCTGTAGTTGGCATGTTCTAAAACTATAACAGCTATAACTTCACTTGCCAGTTGATGACATGCATTTTTTTCTACACCTGCAACTTTAAATTGCCATTGCCTCTGCTGCTATTTTTGCCAAAGTAGTGACACAGATTGGTCTGGACCTGCCAACAAGTCCTCATAATCAAAATGACAAACTAGGTATTTTGCTTCCAAAGCATAAGCGTTCCAAAGATGATTAATTATATGGCTGGATGTCACTCAATTTGAGCACAATCCACCCATACAAATCTCTGAAACAGAATGCTTCCTTGAAATAAATGATTCAGCATCTCCACCACTAGTGTGGAAAACAGAAAAAAGGAGATTTACAGGGTTAAGAGCTTTTCATACTCGGCATATAATGCAGGGAAAAATTGCAACGCTGTTTCCACATCGCCTTAATGTCATGTAACTGTTTTTGCTTTGTCTTATCTCGACATCTTCATGTTGTGTACAGTTGGTTGCATCTTGCACAAATAAATAAATGAATGAATAACAAGAATCATTAATAATAGAATAAGAATAATATGAGTATTTTATGCTCCACTGAGCCGATGGAAACAGCAGGGCTGCCTTTAAGACAACTAAAAATACTCAATTACGATTCTGGAAATATCTCATTCTCATCGTATCAAACCAAACTTGACCCTTGGGGCTCATTTATGCTCCTTTTTTACATAAGAAAACAGATAAGGCTACATCCGTTCCAAAGATTTAACCGTCACTGCCAAACATAGGCACCATCTATGCTCTGCCTCAATCCTGAGGCAAAGCAGGAAAAAATGCAGATGTAAAATTGACATAGCCTAATACATTTCATTAAGTCATAGCATATGCTACATTATTTTTAATATTTCATTTACATGATGAGATGTAGTGTGTGTTTTGTTGCCCCTGTGCGTTACCAGCCGAGCAAACTGAGCACCTCAATTGATTAATAAGCACAAAATGCCATGAATTCAGAAACATCTGACCATGAATGCAGTTTGTACAGTAACTTGTGGCTCTTCCATCTAAATTAGACTAATACAACACGATGTCTGCCACCAGCCTTGTGTGGAAGTACTTCAAAATATTAAACAATGAGGGTGGGCGCAAAGGGATCAAATGTGTCAGACTGAGGTTTGCGGCAACATTTGAAATCTCACTGGATTCATACTTCTAAAACACTTCTGGGTGAAATACTGGCTGAGATGACACCATATGATGGATTTCAACAGCTGGCTGTAGCTAAATGCTGCCAGAGAATTCATCCAAAATCTCACACCAAGTGAATGAGAGCTTTTTTTTTTTTTTTAGACCGTTGCTTTTTAACTTTGCAGTGTCACTGAGTTTATTCGGTCGACTATACCTGACATTGCTGTGTGCACAGTGAGAGCCTCCAGCCTCTGAACGAGCACAGACTGTGGACTCTGTAAAATGAAAAACTGTAAAACATCATTTCTATGACGCTGATCTGAGACTGCCACAGTGACAGATCACAATAAACCTGGCATTTCATCCTCGCAGCTGTGGCAAAGGTCAAGCTGCTTGCGGTGTGTGCACTTTATATTATGTTCATTATAATGTTGATTTATGTTGAAATGCCTCAATAATTATTAATACCACCAGATAATACAATAAACTCGTCAGGTTTGGAACCCACATTTCTCCTTGTTACATACAGTGTTGCATGAAATATGACCAAAGTATTTTGATGGTAGCCGAAATTAAAAACAAATGCTTTTCCTGGGTTGCACTGGGGTAGAAAATGTCTCATTTTCTGGAAAAATATGAATCCCTTCTCCTCACCACATCACACCATCTATCATTACGCAGACTGAAATTGTTTTGCCCACCCCAATGTTCAACCAAAGTCAGCACCCGTGCTGCCCACATACGTCAATGCATCCTTTACTGTACGTTGGCAAGAATGTTAAGCGATTCATGCGCTACAAGTGGAGGTGGAGTCAAAAGTTACCAAAGAAGAAGAGTTAAAGGTTTCTGACAACAAGAAACATGGCGATGCTGGAGGAGATTGTAATAATGTACTTATGAGAAAGAGTAAAAAAAAAAAAAGGAGGCAGCTTTCTGGACGGTGGTGATCAATGCAGCCATTAAACACACTGCAACATGTGGGCGGAGAATTCTTTTCACTAACCAGTTGACGACAAATGTCATTTCCAATATTTTTGGATTTTACAAACTTTGGTGTGTTTGTGTCTTGCTTGAACTATTGGCCACACTGGCCCCATGACTTCTGGCGGTACTGTTTTGTCCATAGCCATAAGCTTTCAGAAAACATGCACAAATATGGATGAAATAAATGCACAGTTCGGACAGAAGCCTCCGTCCCTGTGTGAGTATAAAAGAGTCTTTAGAAAGACACAGTACAGTCCTTGGTGCTGTACCTTGGTCTCCAGTGTTGGAATCAAACACTTTATATATCTACCTAAACCATGAACTCCCCCTTCTTCAGAGACATTAACAGGTCCTTTTAAGATGTTTCCAGCAAACAACCCAGGCTTTCGTTCTTCCTGAAAGATCTGAAATACCAGTGAGTCACACTGTTGCAATGGGTAACATATTCATTCAAGAACATAGGCGCTGTAGTTTATTTTGAGTCAATCCTACATACGCCATCCTCCTGCTGCTGTAAATACTCACTATACCAAATCTGTGTTAAACCATGACTGAAAAATGCTTCTAAAATATGCCCTATTTGATCCCGGGGAAATTATTTAGCTTTTTTTTTTTGAAAATGTATTTGTGCCTTTTTTTAAAAATGTATTTATGCCCAAATGAATAGGCTTCAGGCAGCTGTAGACAAGCCAGAGAACAAAAAAACACTAGTGTTGTGTGACAAGTAGTTTGTGATAAAAAGTTATTCATTTTCAGACAAAAAGTAATAATTCATTTGAAAAGCTAATTGCATTCTTTTCTTATTACAGTTATTACAGAACCCTACTGTATGTTCAGAACATGCAATTTCACATTTGGTTCTATATTTTCCTAGGAGAGTATTGAACATACTGGTATTGGGAACTGTTTACACTGTTGAGGCGGCCAATCATATAAAAGAGGAACACACATAACACATGCAGATATTTGCCCGTGTGGGTTGATTATTCGTCGTTCTGTTGGTAATGCCTCAGGGCTCCTGCAAGGGCATTGCGCTCCTCTCCCTACTCGATACAGATGAGTGAAAGTTAGCGCTGCATGAGGTTGTCCTCCTTCAACGTTCTTCCTTACTATTCCCCTTTATTTGAGGTGATAACCGTACACCAGTAGACCTCGTAGGTCTCACCATTGTTTACATTTAAGCCAAATGTTTTTGAATTCATACTGTTAAGTGTTAAGCTGTTCTTTTAACACTGTAAAAACCTATAAATAAGTTGGTTAACTATAAATAAGATTTAGTTAAAATGGTAAGTTCAATAATTTACCAGGTGTTAAAAAAAGATAGACTTTGGCAACTGTGGTCCTGAAACTGAGTATGTTCACACTTTGGAAAATGTACTGTATATGTTCGTGGCAAAGTTTGTAGTAGGCAACTGGACTTGATAGAGTTCTTGAAGACGTTTCGCCTCTCATCCAAGAGGCTTCTTCAGTTCTGACTGACTGGTTTGGGAGTTCAGGTATTAAACCTCTGTGTGGTCGTTAACGCTTAGAGGGGGCATGTGTCTCAAGTGCCCACCCTTCCATTGTGTGCCATTTTTGTTAACCTGGAAAGGCCATCTCTCAACAGAGGAGGTGGTCTAAGACATAATTTATCTGCCACATACAATGCAGTTTTAAAATCACTCCCCAGACAGTTTGATACCCTCCTGAAATCATGTGACCCCAACAAGGCACATGGTGGCAGGGTCCTTAACGACTCTCATTCCCACCTTCCCCCAGGTGAAACCCAAGGTCCACACAATGGAAGGGTGGGCACTTGAGACACATGCCCCCTCTACTGTAGGTGTTAACGACCACACAGAGGTTTAATACCAGTCAGCAGAACTGAAGAAGCTTCTTGGATGAGAGGCGAAACGTCTTCAAGAACTCTATCAAGTCCAGTTGCCTACGACAAACTTTGCCACGAATCCCATGACCTGGATGACTGAGAACCTTCACAGACATATTGTATATGTTGTTTGCATTGTTATGTGACTCAGTACAGATGAGTAAAGGCGAGAGCTGAGTGTGGTTGTCTTCCTTCATCCTTCTCCTTTATTAATGCCCTCAAAGGACACAACATTTAAATAAAATAATTTCTACAGGAACACATTTGGGCAACTACACACAGCTACAGGGTAGGGAAGGTGGAAAGCATTGGGAGAATTTAGTCTTTTCTGCTGACAAAAAGAAAAATATGAAATAATAACATCCTCATCCTTCAAGCACCTCACATCAAAGACACAACGCCTTGAAGGACTAACGTGTCTAAATCATGTTAGTCAAGGTAACATCAATGATTGCCAGGAATCAACAAAACTCTAGTGTCGCAGGTTGTTTTGCTCTGAAAGCCTCAACAAAAGAACGGCAGTGCAGAGCTTTTCTGCTCTTTTGTTACTCAGCCTTCAGAATGCGGCACGTGTCGTCGTCGCCTTGACCGCTCTCCAACAATGCCCAGTTTACCGCAAACCAGAGGGCTGGAAATCGTCGGGGAATGATTATGTCCTGATGACATTAAAGAAGCGGCGCTATCCATCTGTGCCTGTAAATGACTAATCGCTGATGGTGGAGAACACAGTACTCTCATGTTATACAAGTGTGACCTGAGGTTGTTTTGCGCTGTCTACCTTCACTACTGTTCCCACGCTCTGGATGGAACATTTGGTTCAAATTATTTGTGTTGCTCTTGATATGCAATTGTGTAGGTGGTGAAATAGCTGGTTTGTTTTGGAAATAATGGACCGCAGTTCAGTGAAACAGAATAATGATATCTGAAATGCTCTTTTACCAAGTGATCCTTCATCCTCAAACCTCTAATTTATCGCTCCTCCAGAGGAACCACAGATCAAGTTATTGAAGTCGGAGTTTAAGGGCGTATACAAAAGAAAGAAAGAATCGACGCTGATTCTAAGTTCAGAGTATGAATGTCCCTCAGGCATTTCTCTTTTTTTTTTAAACATCAACATGTGGATCAGACTTGACACGAGGCACACACTCGCAGAAACACACTGATGATTCAAATGAGCCCTAATCACCGCCAGAGCTGTGTTGTGACACATGAGAGGCTGGCATCTCTGCAGGGGTGTCATCACAACTTAAGCATCTTTTACTGATCTGATACTGTGCATCCACCCGACTCCAACTTTACATCAAATACCTACAAAGCTGGAGGAATGAAAGAGATATCAGAGCTCTGATGAAAGTGGTGGCAAACAACACTCGAGCAGAGTCACTTTGTTCTCGCAGCTTTTCTTAGAGGTCGCTTAAAATCTACTCATGTGAGACGTACGACATTGTGACTGAGCGGTTAGAACTTTTGATTCACAGCAACAACTTCCTGAGTTCAAATGTTCACTCTGGTTCCCTGGTGTGTGCAGTTAATGTTCTCAGTGCGAGGTTATTCTGCTGCAGAGATATGCAGGGGGAAAAAAACAACACAGGTGTGAAAAATAAGAGTAGGTCAGTGAATTAGTTTGAAAAAACCTTGGATCTCAGGATGAGCAGTGGAGAATTTATGTATGCAGTGTTTGAATTACACAGTGACTTTCAGGGGAGACCTGTTCTTGGGGACCTGGGGAGTAGTCTGTACAAATGAGTCTCATTCTTTTGATGATTGTCATGTTCAGAAAAACACAGCAAAAGAGTGCCCTTCCAGTGGGGAAAATGTTAAGTGCCTTCTAAAGAGCCCTTCTAGCGGACAAAATGTGATAAAGTGTCCTTTGGGTGGGCCTCAAATGTGATAAAATGCATCACGATTTTGGGCGTGCTGGTGCTCCACCATATGCACCTGGTGTCCCTTTTTTTCTAAACCTGCCCCTAAGACAGCTTGGTCAGCTCTTTCGGTTGGTGAGGTGGCAACATCACTACAAGCAGTGGTGGATTATGGCGGTTATGGGCTCCCTTACTCATCGTGCTTTACCAGAAAAAAAAGTAATTTAGTGTCATGTGTATAAGTGTGCTGGGTATATTACTTGAACCATATACACACACTCAGGAAGTACTGGCACACACACTCTCATTGAAACAACCTTTTCTATAAACACTAATGCTGCAGAACAAAGGCATTCACAGTGCAGCTGCAAGCTGGTAACAGCTTTTAGCTTAATGCTTGGAAACAAAATTGACTTAATGAATGAGGCCACATGGTGTGGTCAACAGCTGATTGGGTTGATTGGTTGCCCACATCTCTAATCAATGTTTTTACAGACAAACAGGGGTCACTTTTTTTGTTTTGTGTTGTTTTTTTTCTATGAAGTGAATTTAAATCATTTAAAATAGTCTATGCAATCCAGGGCCCTTGCACACTTGGGTCCCTTGGCTGTAGTCTAGGCCAGACTGTGCATTAATCCTCCCCAGGCTACGGGAGACAACGACAACCTCAGCGATAACAACCTACACGCTGAAAATGGCAAATTAGGACCTGTGTCGCTAATGGTACGAATGTAAACAAGCTAACAGCTGTTACCTTTTCTTTTGTGGTCATTTAGCCATTATAATACCAGGGCTCGCATCCAGACATGTAAATGTTCCACCAAAACAAGTTGCCCCCAACACTATTTTGCAGGGGCACTGTCACTGCATCCGGCTTAGTGCACTTAGGATGACTGTGACTGGTTTAGAGAAATACAAACTAGCCAGAGTGCTTTTCCCCTGTAGCAGAATAGCTTCTCAAGAATGTTGTGCCTATTCTTGCTCTACTGTACTGTAACTGGGTTTGAAGTCGCAGTTTGGTTAACTTTAGACAACAAAACTACTTGGTTAGGAGAAGATTATGACTTTGCTTAAAATAGTGCAGTCACATTTTACTTACATAGCCCAAATCACATATCACAAATTACAATTTGCAGAACAGACCACCCAGAGCACGCTTTCACAAGATTAGAGAGACTCTCTGACACTCATGAAGACCTTTGAGCATACTTGCGAAACTCTCCCGATTTTCCCAGGAGATGGTTTCGTCCCAGGGTCACAGTTCTCAATTTCTCTGTCTGTTTTTTTCCTCATGGAAAAGTATTTAACATAAATGCTGTTGCAGTGTACTTATTTGTTTCTTGTCATTCATTAAAAGTCACCAGAATACAGGAAACAAAGTCTCTAAAGCTCTGTTTTTTTTCTGGGGGAGGATCACCAGACCCAGATACAGGGAGGTCTCAAAATCCTCACGGTCTCACAGTCTGCAAGTATGTTGTCGAGGGAATGAGTACTAGCCAGTCACAGCACAGTAGCAGTAGCAATCAATGCACGGTGGAGCGTGGCTAGGCGGAGCAGTCTTTGGGAAAAAATGACACTACACATGCACATGCATACATGAATGTGCTCGCCTACATGCAAAAATATACTGTTTCATTCATACAGAGAATATTTGCACAAGACATTTTGACTCACAATTTGCCTATTCTTTCTATCAAGAACCTAAATGTACAGGAAAAAATAAATTTATACTGAAAAAAACCCTAGACACCCAAAAACTTGATATTTTGGAGCTCCTACCTAAATTTCTAAAAAATGAGGCTTTCCGGGGAGCTCATGTCTTTCCGGGGAGCTGAGCTCCCCGTAGCTCCACCATATTTTGTTTTGACCCCTGACTGTACGAGACCATTACATGCTCGTACTGTAAGTCTGGTGAGTTTCCCACCTCCGCAGTGTGATGAATGCAAAGTTATTCCTGAATTCTATCTCTGCACTGGAAGAGAAGATAAGAATGTGTTTTACTCACATGCAGGAAGGCTGGCCATTGGGAGGCTTTCTTATCTCTTCTAAAAGTTTGTATTGTGTGTGATTCCAGCTTAATTAGCGAAAACGTTCTGAGAAAATCTCTAGCCTATTGTACTAAGCAGCTCTATTCCTCTGGGTTTTTGTCTCCTCTTGTTTCAAATCTTCGCAACAAGACAAACACATTGTGATTGTGGGCCACAAAAACAACACTGAATAAAACATAAGATTCTCAGTGAGAAGGCCACACTGATGTAACCCTCCTGTTATTGTGAGCTTATAGAAATCTAAATCTTTGTTAAATGAACAGGAGGCAACACATCAGCTCCATATTCTTGCAGAAAACCTGCAGTGTTTGAGGGGTAAATCTGCTGACCTTGTTACATAACATGCATGACAATATAGAGGAGTCAGTAAAATAGGATGTACAGTAGTAGGAGTAGACAAGAAAATCCTATATTTTTATTTTGCTGCAATCTTAAAGGGGCCAGAATCACCTCAATGTCAGAAATACAAATTATTCCCCTGGCTGATTGTTCTATTTATCCATCTAAAGTGTTTTACTTTGAGTTGCCGAGTTTTGGAATTATAGAAATGTCTGCCTTCTCTCAGATATAATGGGATTAAATGGCACTCAGCTTGTTGTGTTCAAAGCACCAAAAGAATACTTTATAATTCAACAGCAATGTCTCTTTCCAGAAATCATAACCCGGTTACTAAAGATAATCCAACAATCATGCGGTGAGCAGTTTCATGTAGGAACTACTTTCTTTTAAGCAGAAATTCCACTGCAGAAAGAAAGTAATTCTGGTTCTACAGTACAGTGGAAAGAAAGCATGAAGGACTGTGGATTATCTCGAGTAATTGGATGGTGATTTCTGGAAAGAGATACTGGTGTTGCACCACAAGCTCATTGCCATTTGTATTGACCATTTGCTAAGCTCCGCCCTCCTTAGTTACTGTTACTATGCCTGTTGAGCTTTCAACTGTTGCACTGCACATATACTGTAACCAGTGATAACAGTAGAAGATTCATCATTGACACTGGGAATAATTGTTGAAACATGAACATGATATAAAGACAGACTGAGGCTAAAGCTACATCTCAGCCAATATAGTCCAACAGTGAAATCTGACATGTATATGGACGACAGAAATATGCTCATTAACATCGGAAAAGGAAGCCCACGGACGAGATTAGTTGAACGGACCATGAGAACCAGACTGCGACTGCCTCAGTATGAGAGCCGGGGTAAGAGCTGAGCTAACCCACCAGACCCCCCACATTGCCAATCCTAATGTAACACTTTGGAATAGGCCATAAGTTTGGCAATTGCAGTGTTATCTAACTCAAGTTTGGTTGGAGGTAACGTTTCTGCAGCTAGTAAGCGATGGTTAGTTAGCCAGAAATGCTAACATTTGCAGATAATGGTTGAGCAGATAAAGACAAAGTTCCCATTCCCCACATGTTTGCTCCCGTGTTATACGTTTTTGAGAGACTGCCAAAAGGCACCTCTACACCCTTGTTATGATTGCTAATTTATGACTGGACAGGGGCTTAATGAAGGGTCAGTTGGAGAGAAGGCAGACATCTTTATGTACAATATCTTCACAACAAAACAATTGAGACGGATAAAAAGCGCTACAGGCTCTGCCATCTACTGCTTCACAAGGTATATTTTGTTGGAGGAAACACATTAATAATGGATGTAAATGCAGTGGATACTTCTCTAAAGTCACTGGCGATTGCTGAATCAAATGTTTGACTAATTTATAATTCAACGCTAATGATTCAGAAATAGACTTGTGTTTTTCATGCCATGAACAGTTGTTAATAAGCAAGACAGCTGGGTGGACTGGCTGATTTTGCAAAGTTCAAGACTGTGACACACACACACACACACACACACACGCATGACTAAACTGTGATCATAGTTCATTAATTTTTCTGTCTAATCTTCAAACGAGAAAAGATGAGAAAAAGACATTCATTGCTAATTAGCAACAACAAGGTTGACTGTAATTACTCTATTAATGGATCTTACAGTAATTGTGTCTCTTTGTGCTACAGAATGGAAACGAAACCTTGGTGTGACTGTGAAGCTTTATTATTTAAAAACGATCAAACAATAAAAATGCGAAGATGATGATGTTTGATACTTGGCAGCAATGAAAAGAACTACAGTTTCTGAGGTGACTAAAAGATCAGTAAGACTTGTCATGAATATGGTGATGGACAGACAGACATCCCTCTCCAAAGTGGGTTAAGCCTCTGCCCAGGGAGCTCAAACTGGTCTCCAGCACTGCCTGTACAAAATTCAATTTCATGAGTTCATGAAGCATGACATTATTGTTTATTTTGGACAACTGCATGTCCAAGACCCCGGAGAAGGGGGTGCAGACAGATCCTAGTTTCATTTACATCATATTTTGTAAAAATTGATCATTTTATTAGTTATTAAGGCATTTAAGCTTGACTACACCCTGCAATCAGCCAATCAGGAGAGACATGCAGGTATGTGGGAAAGTTATTTCCAGAAATGCATGAACCTTTCATACTTCATAAAAGAATGTAAATGTAAGGCTTCCTTCAGTTTATCTCCATCTCATTATTATACTGAATGTTTTTTTTTTTATAACAGATGCACAATATCCTCAGCATATTTGCATTGCAGCTAAATAAATTTAATCATTAAATCATATTAAAGCTGGGGTAGGCTGTTTATTTTTGGCACCACTGGGCAAAAGTTTCATAATAATGTTTCATACTTTTTCAGTCTGCTTTTGTCTGTGCCTCTGTGCTTTTGCGTGTTATCTTTTAGTGTTTATATATGCCATTAACTGCAGATCTGGCACATTTACACAACGGACAGGGTTTAGCTCATGACCGGGTTATCATTGATAATTGCACTATCGAACAAGTTCCTTCATATAAGTACTTGGGTCTGATGATGTCTGACAATTTGGGCTGGAGCGATCATGTGGATTTCCTCTGTAACAGATTAGCTCAGAGCCTCCACTTTCTAAGAAGGCTGCGGCTGTTTGGGGTCCGAACCGAGATAATGCTGACATTCTATAACGCGGTGCTGGCCAGTATCATAAGATATGGTATGGCAGCATGGTTCGGCTCCCTCACAGTCCAGTGTAAGGCCAGACTTCAAAGAATGGTGACTACAGCATTGAGGATAGTGGGGAAACATGATCACGATCACTTCCAGCCCCTCCAGGTGATATATGAAGGAACAGTTGTGAAGGGAGCAAAGAGGATCCTGAAGGACCCCTCACACATCCTCTTTCAAGAGTACCAGCTGCTGCCATCAGGGAGGCGCTATAGAGCCAGCAGGTGCAAGACCAACCGTTTTAAACATTCCTTCATTCCCACTTCCATCTCATTATTAAATAAACAAACAAACACCTCTCGTGGCAGAGGCCCCTCCTTCCCCCACTAGGGTAGTGGGGAGGCCTACCGCTGCGGATCCACTACCCTAGCCCCCCTCCCACTCCACCACCTGACCTCGGTCGGTGTGGTGGGGATGGTTCCTGCCCTTACCATCTGGTAACCCCTCCCCCTATGTGGGCAGGGGGGAGGCCATGGCTGTGGATCCCCTGCCCACCAACCCATCAATCCTCTCTACCCATCAAGTAGTCAATCCATCTATCAATTACATCTGGTTACCCGTCCACCTGCTGGCTTATAC
>JAJHUR010086271.1:0-10879 GCA_027495735.1 Lutjanus campechanus | reverse complement strand
CCATTCCCCAACATTCAACACCTTCCCCGCACAGTTTCAAGCAAATCATATTCTATTGGCTCTACATTTGATGTATAGTGTGAGGTGATTTACAATGACATGTTTTTGTACGCCAAGGTCGGCAGGAGAGACTTCAGAGCGTTTCACCTGATGCAGTGAAAAGCGTGTTTTACATATTATCCTCCAGTGTAGGTGAACTCATTAATAATACATTTGTAAAGGATACAATATTTACAAATGTAAGTTTATTAATAATAAAATGCAAAGTTTTTCCTTGAATAGTCTCATCATAACAATACTCAGCCATGTCTTCGAGAAATTCCAGGTGTATTGAATTCATTTCGAACAGCAATAGCAAATACGTTCTGTGATAAACGTAATGCAGAACAAAATACGTTTGGGACTAATATACAGCAGGGGTCATTACCTACATTTGTCCAAAGGCCTAATTTTTCTATGCACACACTGTGTGGGCTGGACTTTCAAATAAAAAAAAATGTTTATTTAGGCCTAATTAGCCTCTCAGTCTTTAATATTTTCACTTCATAAAATGTATTAGTTATTTGTGTCTATATATCAGTGTGATCACTAACTAGAACAAGATCTCAGACCTCCACCAAGGAGGCAGTTCACTAAGGATTAATGGTTACTGCAGAATGCTGTCCTGATTTGCAGGAAATATTGATCAGCTTTCATGTAGATGCACCGTTATTGTGCATATGACACCTGTAGTTACTGGTGGTAAAAGCAAATGTGGTTTTATACCACGGATTACAGAATTCTGGGGGCAGCAAAACAAACTAACAAACTCATTCAATATTTGGCCTTTTTCCATCATTCTGTGAGCAGCCGTGATCTGATTCTATGCTGCACACAGCATGAGTCTGTGAACAGCAACACATTGTGAAGTTAAGGTTGGTGACTTGGCTGACAAGTTTTAAGTGTGCAGCCTGAAGCCTGCAGCTGGTTATCGAACAGCTCACTGTGGCTGCTCCTTCTTATTCCATTACTCCCTGCAATATTTCAAACTGATCCACAGTCAACAAATGCCAAAAATAACCGTTTTGATTAATGTTAGTGATAAAGCTAAGCTCACCGACAAAGACATTGCATTTTATGTGATTTCTTCAAAATAAAAGTCGACTCTTGTTTTGCCAGCTTAAGTGTAGTGTTAAGTGCTAAGTATTCACTAACAATGTATGTAATTTGGTCTCTGCCACAATAGGCAATATTGCAATATGCTATCCAGTCAGAGTAACTACAGCATTATTAAAAAGTTAAACTTGAGACTAGAGATGTTTTTATTAATATTAAACCAAAATGACAATCCTCCACGAACCTTAACCAGAGCACTTTTGTGCCTCAACAACAGCTTTGTGAATTCAACTCATTTAAAAGAAATTTTATCTGTGAAAATATTCCAGGCAGGAATTATGTTGTCAACACAACATAATTATGAAAACAATTTAGTAATACACACATATAATTTCTAGAAGACAGGGTTGCAATACTGTAATGCAGGGGTCGGGTCTTCAACGTTTTTCAGGCCATGGACCCCTTACCTAACAGAGAGACAGAGCAGTAACCTCCTACTACATTTATTGCATTGAATATTTTTAGGTCTGCTCTCATTTGGCTTCCCCTCAGCTGTTAAGTGAGCAACAGTTTCAGCATGGCTAAAGATGCTGCACTTTTGCCGGTGGTTTCTGAGTTTGTGGCCTTTTGTCAGTTTCTTTTTCCTTTTTTGTGCGTGAATAGGCCAGTTTATCTTTGCTAATAATGCGTTGTGTATTTTCATGCATGACCCCCTGTTGAAGACCCAGGCTGTAATGTTAACGTTGCATTAATTTTGTTTCATAAAACTTCAAATAAATAAGATGAACATTACGCAAATACAGTAAGATTTACAAATGTGTTAAAGTGCCTTACAAATGCAAAAAAAAAAAAGTTGCATTTGCAAATAACGTCCACAAACATGTTTTGTACTTTTGATATAGCACTTACTGATATATGATCAAAAGTGGTTTTGTTCACAAAAAAACAGCACTGAACACGCTATTAGTTGTTTGCTTGGGAGGCATGTGGTTTAACACTTTGAATAAAAGCAACTACAAAATGAATATCATGTAATGTAAATGAATGTAAAACTGTCCTTTTCTTACAATACAAACACACAATTTGGTTCTTCATCATGATTTCCTTTTTCACAAATCAAATTGTGTGTGTGTGTGTGTGTGTGTGTGTGTGTGTGTGTGTGTGTGTGTGTGTGTGTGTGTGTGTGTTTTGATTTGTGAGATGTTGCCAACAACAAGGTTGGTACAAAAAGATCCATAAATATTATACATTTCTTATGTATGTCTCCCAAGAAAAAAATATTATCAAAAAACTATGCATTGTTCAAAAAAAAATGTTACCAGCTTATCGGCTTATCAGTTAAATTATTTATTGTGAGTGCAAAGTCATATTTGTGGATGTTATCTCATTTTCAAGATGCAAAACATATTTATGAATCCTTTTAATATTTGCGTATTTATTTGATGCTTGATGACACAAACTGCATACTAAAAGGCTTAATGGGATGCGAGTTGAATGAAGGGAATTACTCCAGTTAACAGGCGTGATTCCTCAATGGTCACTATAATGTTACATCAATAGGAATGCAGTCACCACATGATGCTGTGTCATGGCGGTCCATGTAGGCGGTCTGCGTGGTGATGACGGTGTTCCTGCTGCACATTTTCACCTTTGCTCAGCTGAGTTAAGCTGTGAGATTGAGAAATCTATCGCTGTGGTCATTGGATGTTTCACATCTTGCAGCCATTCTTAGCAAAAGTCTGCGAGCGGTGCTCACTGTTTGCACCGCCCGCCTCCCTCTTGTCCTTGGAGGGCATCGTCCTCGATAATCCCCTGAGCAAAGCTACTCTTCACCTAAATGTTTTTTTTTATTTCACCTTACTGAAGAGTCAAAGTAGGTATTTACATGAGGTAAATATTTGTTCTACTGTTACACAAGGAAAAACAAAAAAACAAAGACACCTCTCAGGATAATGGAATTGGAAAATGAAATGCAAACGTCCATGTTGCTGCACCTTTGGGTGGGTGATGCTAAGGATGGCTGTAAATGTGAGGGGGTGAAATGCAACCCAACGCCACGAGCAGTAGATCTCATACTCACCTCCTATCCCAGGGCGAAAATTTCTGGCATAGCCCTTCATTAAATCATCCAGATTAGGTAACCAGGATATTTCAATGTCTGTACCTACATAGTCCCCAATGTCACTCAGCATGGCCCTAAAGGAGACAAACAGCAAACACAGCAGCCTTTAGCGGTCGTCCAGCCACACCATGTGTCCACAGGAAAGTCGGTCAGAGCCTCAGATACAGTCAGAAACATAAACAGATAAAAACAAACCTTTAAATGTGAGATAATATTAGCTGTTGGTCTGTGATAATTCTGGTTCACTGTTTACAACAGAAGAAAAAACATTAGAAGTCACTGTAATAAAAAGGATTTATCAAACCTTTCTGGTGCCTGTGGGACCTTGTTTTTAGGTGGGAAAAAAATAGAGTGGTCAAGTTTCCCTTTAAAGGACCAGTGTGTAGGATTTAGTGGCATCTAGTGGTGAGCTTGCAGATTTGTCATCTCACCCTCCCCTTCCAAGCATGTAGGAGAAACTATGGTGGCCACAAAACTCACGCAAAACACAAAAGGCTGTATCTAGTGCTGGTGTTTGGTGTGTCCATTTCAGGCTTCTGTAGAAACATGGTGGCCACCATTGAAGAGGACCCAAGCACTCAGCAGATATAAATGGCTCATTCTAAAGTAACAAAAACACAATGATTCTTATAAACTAATGAAAACGTACTTATTAATATTATTTTCTATTTTTGCCATATTCTGACTATAAATACCCATAAATCCTACACACTGGACCTTTAAAGCTGCATCAATGGTTGTAAACACAACAATGACATATTATCATCTTATAAAGTTGTTTTGGCAAACATGTTAGCAACGAAAGTTGCCTTTTTACACATCCAGTAGGCATAGAGCAACATTAGCATTTATCTGAAGTCATGTTTTATTAACTATTAACTATGTAATATTAACTTTCCTTTCATTTCTGATTTAGGCTCCATCAAATCCTTAGAAAAATGCTGATAAATGCTCCACTATGATCATTAGCAAGTTACCAGGCAAACCTAGCAGAGGTGGGAGTAAGTAACACATGGGGAAGCCTTCATGTCTTAAGAAAGTCCCAAGTTACTGTGGTGAGATTGAGGCGCGAAAAGTCGAGACATTGCTCAGGTCGAGCAAGTCTCAGGCTGAGTTAGCTAGTAATGTGCCAGCAGGTTATATGGCCCCGAATCAGTCTCCCAGTTGTCACATTACACTACTGACAAGTCTTCTCCACAAAAAGCAAAATCGTTTCAAAGCTAAGTCTAGCATAGCTTAAATTAAACTTAATGTTAGCTTTCTAGCTCACATTTGATCAGCCAATAAGTTAGCTAAAAGACATCGACTAGACCTGGGCAAAATGCGGCCCAGGGGCTGGGTGAGGCTCACTGAAAAGTTTCATGTAGCCTGCAAGGCCACCATGAAAATTTTAAAAAAAAATTAAGTCTGGCAAAGACAGTCATTAGCATTTTACGTAGCATTAAACTGTTATCAGACCTTTATTTTGAAAGGGGTCAGTGCCGTGTTCATTTGTAATGATAATTCACTGTATCCTTCATATAACTGTAACTTTACTCACTCAGTGCTGTTCATCCGTGTTGTTTATGTTGTTCCTCTACTTTTTCTGCTACTATCATTGCAAACTGTCTGCAGCATGCAAGTTTTTATCTGATCATAAAATATAAAGTTAGAAGCTGTGTGTGGTATTTTAAGATGTGAAAATAAAAACAAGAAAATACAACATATTTACAGATTTATTGTGGTAGATTTTATACTCTGCCATAGGCTATACTATAAAGTTTTCTAAATCTCCTCCATCGATCTTTTGAATTATTCACTATTGGGTTTCTTATACTTACAACAGTAAGAAGAAATGTGCGCACAATCTGCTCCATGAAATATTTAAAGAGATTTAAGCAGGATCAAGCAGACTCTTTGTTCTTTTTTATTTGTACCCTCGATTTTATTGGTACTTTGTGTCTAAATGTATATATGTTATAATAAGTACAACTGATGTGTTCTTGAGTAATTCAAATTAAGACTAATTATGGGTGATTATGTGTTATCATTAGTAGAAAACAACATGACATTTGTCTAGGATTTTTGCCTGAAAATGATCAAATTCTAAGCTAATGAATGTTAGGAGAAAATACCAGCCATCCGCCGCAGCCTTTCAAATATCTCTGCTTGTATTAGCATATGAAGGCCACATTGGTTAAAGCCTGGTTGGCATATTTTTCTTCAGTCCTGTCTCTGCAGTGTGCATTAGTCCAGAAGGAGGCTGACAGTGGATCCAAATCTACCAGCGTAGCTTCAGATGTCACACAGACTGAACATCATTCTGCGCCTCAGTCCACCAGCCTCCAGACCTTTTTATTTTAGTGGAAATGGTTCCTCATTAAACTACATATTCAAATTTAATAAAACTTTTAATCGGAACAAGTTAGAACCATTATATTGCTGTCTCTAGTGACAGTGACACCTCAATTCAAGCAGTCCTTATGCTTCTCTAACTTCTCTAACCTCTCAGGAGGGGAATATTAGAGAAATTAAAATTATTCGCTGGTGTAAAAGGTCTCCCCTTAGGCCTGTGGAGCCCTCAGGGACTGCTAGAGGGTCCAGAGCCTGTACTGACAGCCACTGCCTGGGTGTAGGACTTAAGAGGAGCAGCGCAGCTCAGATACCACCAGGTGGCAGTTTTGCATTCCAAAACAGCGAGCCTGTAAACAGATACCATGCAGATACAGCGTGGGCATTTATGCATTTGAGCTTAAGTCAAGTCATGAGCCATAAGGATTCAATAATATGCTGTTATCCAGTACAGGCATTTTTCAGATGCTTGCTGTGATACAGAATCTCTGTTTTTTAGGCAGTTCTGTCATTCAGAGTTGAAAGAGCTGACTGATGTGCAATAAATAAACTGAATACAATTAAAGGTTTCACTGACATTTAAAGTCACAAAGGCTGGTGGTGTCACTGATCGAAAAATGGACCATATGGAGGCCTGATCGAAGGCGCTATTATTGACCAACAATGAAAAGCCACTCGGTGACCTTTGAAATAAGACTGACATTTGAGGAAAGTCGACTTCCTAGAGAGCAAAGCAGTTACGCCCACAGCTACATGTGAAACGGACCTCCACAGCAAAACAGCATGCAACAAAAAATATCTGTGTCTATATAAATAGTAAGGAAGGGAAAAAAAAGCAGTACTTCTGCCATGTCATTAACGTTTCCTTGGTGAATCCATTTTGTAGTGGCAGATGTATTTTTAGTCTGGCAATCACTGTCATGTCTGAAATAAATGGGAGCACTGAGTGAATTAATTAATCACTATGTGACTACTGGATTTCTCCACTAATTGGCAGTTTCTAAATGTGGAAATAAAGAGCTTTTCTGTCAAGAAATCCGTTAACACACCAAGGTCAAACAGCACGAGGGGACGAGACTGTGTGTGTCTGCTAGGGACCAATCCTACCATATATACAGTATATCCATTGTAACTTTCAGAAACTTGCTCTAACATGTAGGTGACCTAATTAATGGATTTACTGTGATTTTATAGTGTTTTTCATACAAAATATTATAATCCCAGACCTTTCCTGTTTAATTTTACATTTAGAAAGCCTGTATAGACTTTTTTCCACGGCAGCCATTTTGACATGAAATGGGACAAACACAGTTGTGACCAATGATACTAATTAAAGCTATAACACATTGTTTCCACATTAAAATGTCAAAGAATGCTAGACACGTTGCATATTTTGTTAAGCTGTGTCCTTGTTTTATCCCACGTTTCCACCATAGCATAGCTGTTGCTAGCTAGCTGCCATACTCTAACTTCGGGAAAACGCAGGATACGTCGGCTGTGTCAGAGAGTGAGGAAGGAAGCTGGCAAACGTGACTAAAAACGACATATGATATGAATAAAAATGCAATATTGCCTTGTCCATGAACGTGACTTCTGCCAGAATCACGTCAAATAGTTTGTCATTAGCTATAGTGGTTATTTAAAAGTAAAGAAAACAACTCAACCATCAATTAGAGATGGGCTCAGCTACACTAAACAGAATGGAACCTTAATTAGTTTCATTGGTATCACCTGTGTTTACTGTTTCATATCAATATGGCTGCCATGAAGAAGGTCTATTCTACGCAGCTTTCCACAATTTTCAAGACTGATTCTAGTATAGTTACATATTCTAGAAAAGTAGCTTTTTTATCCCCTCTATGTCACAAGGAAGTAGTACAATTACTATTTTCTTGGATGTGTTGTTAGTGAATTTGGACTCGAGGACTGTCGAGGTGATCCTCTGTTTATCTGTTGCTACTCACAAACAGGTGTTCTGTTTATTCCAAATGCATCATAAGCACATCACTTCTTGTGCACCAGAAGCATTTTATTCATAAAGACCTTGCAGACACTGAAAAGGACTCTGTTTTCCCATGTTTTGGTGTCCAAGAAACTAATGGGGACAACAATGTTTGAAATGAGTCCAGTATTGCAGCCATCAGAAGCTAAACTAAGGTACAACTAATCCCTCCAGCCAACTGCGCACTGTCAAACTAAGTCCACCAAAAGTGTTTGGTTTTGCCACTGACAGGATCAAACTGTTATTCTAAGTGACAACATTATGAAGAGGATCCCTACAGATAGACCTGTTTAATAAGATTTGTGTTATTTAACGAGGAACGGCTGTTTTATTGCTCTTACCAAACTAAGCAAGCTCCATTTACAAAACTGTATTTTTAACATAATAATTTTCATCCTAATTCAAATCTGACAGAAACAAAACAAAAGTCACTGAAAACATATTTGCTTGTATTTCCACTGTTCCAATCACCAACTCTGGTTTGGTCAAAATAAACCCTTAAAATATCTGGAGAAGAGCGAGAGGGAAGTCGAACATCAGGGAAGCAGTGGGGAAAGGCAGCGAGTACAGTCAGAACATTTTCAAATCTAACTCTGTGGAGGAAAAAAAAGAGTTTAATTCAACCACACCAGAGATGGTGTTTGTTGGAACAGTGGAAAGACAAGCCAGTATGTTTTTGGTGAGTTTTATTTTATTTCTGTCAAGTTTGAATGACAATGACAATGACAGTGATGGTGTTAAAATGACAGTTTTGTAAATGGAGTTTGGTTAGTTTGGCAAGACTCTTTTAAACAAAAATTCTGTCTCTATAGCAATCATTTCCTTAACGCTGTCAGATACTTGTCAGTGCTTGCTGTCAGTGGCAAAAACACGCACTTTCAGTGGACGTTCTGTTGTCCATAAGGATTACGTTGTAGCTTAGTTTCGCTTCTGCCAGCTGCAGCACTCTCCCTCTCCCTCAACACTGGATCAATTTCAAAAATTGTCCCCATTAGTCACTTAGACACATAAACATGGAAAATAGGGTCCGGGTTGAAAAAAACATAAGTTACCCTTTAATTGACTGATTATTTAAATCATATATCCCCGTCTTTAAATCATTAATTGCTACAAGCTGTGAAAGTGGACATTTATTCAAAATGTCACAGATTATTGCTTTAATTAATTGCTTCTCTCCAAAGAGCAGGTCAGATTTTCTCTCACTCTGAAAATTGATGTTTGAGAGAAAGCGTTTATTTCTTGATTTCCTGACCTGAATTAACATTTTTATAACCACGGAAAGAGGCACGCAGCTCACACGCAGCTCTCCAAGGAAACACTCACATTACGGTATGCTGTTAAAGGACGCGTACGGGGCCGAACATTTGCTTTCTTTGGAGATTCACTAAACATTTGCACCTTCTCTATTTTCTCACCCCTCCATCCATGACAAACAGTTGAGAGTGAGTGTGTATTTCCAGACGCTCCTCTCTCGTCCTTCTTGTATTTATTTCACATTCAGTGAACGTCTCTCCCGGGGCCTGGATCCGCACACGTCTGTTTATGAGCTAACATTAAACAGATGGGGAGATGAGACGGAGGAGAGGAAAGACAAAGAGCAGCAGCCTCTCTCAAATTTATGACGTCTTTTTGTGGACGTAATGTGCAGCACGCACTAACAAGCCTAATTAGTTTTATATACTGACACTGCTAGTTACCTGAACACGAGCAGAGTGCTGCCAGGCCCCTGATCCTCTCTCTGTGACTCACTCACTGTTTAATTTGTTTTATTGGCATCAGCGTGAGATGGGCAGCGCTGCGAAAGCACCACAATCCATTTGGATAAATCACAATAAAACATAAATAAGGAGTCCGTATCAACGGGCAGCTGCTCAATAACGGACAGTAATGAATAATAGAGAGTAATGAATAATACATTTCTTTTTATTCAGCAACACATCTTTTTATTGACTGCATTTAGACTCTGCTAATGTTTGACACGTTAGACAGCAGTCCCAGAAGTGATAACACTACATTAAATCTTAATAATTTGATGTGTTAAAAGATGTAATGATTACCTAAATGAATCCTATAATTCTTCCTTTATATCCCTACGCTTGATGAAATCAGTTGAATTGAATTCTCACCAGGGAGGGTATAGTACGGGTCATAAACGGGTCAGAAAACTACTTGCCCGAAATCAATTTTTCCTTGTGCCTGTCCAAACTGTTTTATTGGCCGTATTTAAATAATAGCAAACACTAAATTTAATTCTGCAAAATCTATAAAATGTCAGGAAAATACTGAAAAATGTCCATCCCAATTTTTTGTAATTCCAAGGTGACGCCTTTAAATTTCTTGTTTTGTCAGTCTGAAGCACAAAGATATTCAGTTTAATATGATAATCAGACGAAGAAAGGGGAGAAATCTCCATACTGGATTGGCTGAAAACAGCACTTTCTTCCATTTTGCATGAAAAATTCACAGAAAAACATTGAGGATAAAACAAGGAACTACAGGCAGAGGGGCAGGGTGTCTGCAGATACAGACACCACACACATACACTGGGTCATTAGTGATGATTTAAAGGGCTTGTGTAATATGAGTCCATTCCTTTTTCTTTTTTCTTTTTTTCGGAAAATGTTGCAGATTATACCTTTAAGACTTATCGATTATCAAAAGAGTTCAATAGTTTAATTCTTTTTTTTACCAAGTGAGTTGCCAGATTAACTTGCCCGGCACTTGCCTGCCCCGGACAAGTGGACAATCCTCATTGTTGAGCCTGCATTTAAGGCTTTTCCAGAAAAAATATCAAACTGTGAATACTTGGGTCTTCCTCTTTGCATTTTATGGCAGATAGTAACAATTACGTCTGAGGTTGCACACCGCCACCTATTTTACCTCAGATGTTGTTGCATCTATGAGTCGTGTTCATAGTTTGCCAAAATAAAAGTCCTCTGCTACTTTCATGTTTTTATTGTGCGGGACAAAGGCACATGTCATTTCCCCTGAATCCCCCACCTAAAATCTACAGGCATGCACCACTCCTTTTCCTCTCCTCCTGGCTCTCTGTTGCTGCTTGCATCCCGTTCAAAACTCTGTTGGCCTACAGGGCAGTGTAAGGGAACTGCTCCTCCCCACCTCCAAGCCATGTTCAAAACCTATAATGCCTGTAGACATTTAGCCATCCCATCACTCAGGGGACCCTGTGGTTACTCATCTCGGTCAAGGCTCCACAGTGGTGGAATGAGCTCCCCACTGAAGTCAGGAGAGGAGCCTCTTCTGCCTCAGGCTACATCACAACAACCTTTTCTAGCACTTAATTATATCTCGTTTCAAAAAAAAAAAAA
>JAJHUR010086270.1:0-26433 GCA_027495735.1 Lutjanus campechanus | reverse complement strand
AAGGTTGGAAATGGCAGCACTGTAAGACAAACAGGCCAACATAGAATTTGAAGAAGACTAATTTCAGCCAACTATAGATTTCCGAGTCGTATGTAATGTGCTGAAAGAGGAAATGGAGATTTCGTACCTTTGCATCTACAGAGGGAGCGACTCCTCGTCCACGTATAGGTCACTTGCACCGCCGTGTCTCTACAGTAGCCAGAACACACAAACCAAACGGATACGGCCACAAGTTTCAGTTTGTCCTACACACTTGGAAGGGGAGAGTGAGATGATGTGTTTGTAATCTGCAAGCTCACCACTAGGTGGCGCTAAACCCTACACACTGGTCCTTAAATGTGCATTGCTTTCTTTTTATGCAGCCAACTTTAAAATTTTCTACAAGGTTAATTTATTTATTGTTGTATAATGTGATGTTGATTGTAGTTTCCTTTTTTCTACTGACAAAAAACAACAAACTAAATATATATTAAATACCATATGCCAAAATAATAATAGTAATAATGATAATTTAAGCGCCTCACAGCCTGAGAATGGAGGAACAATTTATTCTTCTTCCAGAAAAAGTATGAAGGCTTTATACTATATTTGTATGGTACTGTTGTGTTGTGATTGGTAGGACTATTTCTCCTTTAAATAAACATTTTAAACAAACATATCTGCTTAAAGTAGATATGACAAAAACTGCATGAATCAATGCCCCTTATCACATTTTCAAATGTATATGTCCAATAATGTGTTGAATTAAAAATACAATGCTGCTGATACCTGGCTTTTCCTTAAAGAGTCTGTATTTTCATTTAAAAATGTCTTTTATATAAATAACACAAAAGGCAAATAAAATGTGATCGTTTCCACCTACTTGGGTCATACTGACCGGTGAAACTTGCCACTGTTATATCGTTACTTTTTGCAACACTGGAGATGCATCTTGGTTGCTTAGCAACTATCATAGTCTCTGTCAATAAAACTTCACAGGTGGTCCCAATTTCCAGTTTGAATATTGATTATATTTTTATTTCCATTAAAATACAAATAATTAGTTAATTAAACTCAATTAAAAACAAAGAGGGGGAGACCAGGGGCGGTTGCAACACTTTTTGTCTCAGCACTTGTAACTCACTAAATTTTTGCTTTCAAGCTCTCGAATTTTGAAACAAAGCACCCTTAATTATTAAAAATAACAATGTTTCTAGCAATGTTTTTTTTAACTTTTTCCGGCATTTTCCCATAGGCTATGATTTATTTATTTATTTATTTATTTATTTATTTATTTATTTATTTATTTATTTTTTGCGATGGATTTCAGTGAAAATGTGTTATTCTTAATGTTAAAACAAAATGCTTATAATCTTATAAAATACATTTAAATGTTTTTTTGCTCTGAGTAATTCTAGATTAATCTAAAATTTGAATCAGATCACTGATGGTTATTAACCTACAGAAATACACTGCTGTGGATATATGCAATCGTTACAGTTTACTACACACGATGCCAAGTATATAAATACATTTTACAAAATTAACATTTTGGTATTATTTCTTTTCTTTTTTTTTTTAAAGATACACAAACAAAAGAAATGTATTCATCTCTTAGTCTGGTATTATCAGGAGAGATAATAGAGTTTGGAAGTCAAAGGTCAAAATAACTGCTTATGGTCATTCTAGTAGTTCTGAAATGTTCAGTGCATATCTTTTCATTGTAGGGTTGTGGGGGTGTAACATTTTTATGATGATGATTTACAGGCCAAAAACATAAAAAAATTCTAGAGTACTTGAAAGCTAATGATGGGATAAGTGAGGGAAATTTAAATAATATAATTGTCAATTTGTATTTCAAACACAAACAAGCTGGAGATTGACTGTGAGTAACGACAACTTCGATTACTGACTTTGCTACTACTTATTTCAATGGATAATATAACATTAGTCATTGACATATGTGCTGACAGGGGCCTAGTTATCAGGAATCTACAAGATTTTATTCTCCTTTTCATTTTTTTTTTTCAGTTTATACAGTATAAAGGGAAATTTTGACCATCTTCTTGCGTAATATTTGTGCATTTTTGATAAGCAAGAGTAGAACTGTGCTTCAGAAAATACACATACAAAGAAATATGCTCTGTCCATAAAGCACTAGTGTGTGTATAAGACAGCATGTCACTCTTTGTACACAGGAATAAAAACAAAATCTACGGGTCTGACACACACAAACACACACACACACACACACACACACACACACACACATACACACAAAAGTTTCCAGTGTGGGCCAACTTGTATGGACTTTAAAGCACCCTGCTGTCAGTCATGATTAGCTGTAACGATGGGCCCATTTTGACACTTCAGAATCAAGTCTTGGCAAATAGCCCTGGGAAGAGGAGCCACATGCTACGAGATGGCTTTTCCCTGATATAATTTGTGGCTGCAAATTACAAAACAGAGGCAGAAATAATGTGTAAAGTCAAGTTTGGTGAGGGAGAAAATGGAAAAATTTAGGGCTGTGTGCCACTCTAATGGATATCCTTGTGGCTGGGAGAAAATGGGACTCAATAATATGTCCTTAATGTCTGCCAGCGCTGTTTCAGGGAACGTATCAGAAGAAATGTCCCCTGCCATTTCTGCAAGCAATCACTTAATGGGACGGGCAAATCTCAACAAAATGGATGTACTGATCTATTTCTGGGCTTGACAGATGGAATGAATCTGCGGCTCACGGAAGACAAAAAAGAAAAAAGGTAGAAGGCAAAGAAAAGAACAGGCAACAAACAAGAAAAGATAAAAACAAGCCTTTCACGATTCATTCAGCCACGCCGGCAGCATGCCTGCCATGTTTGTGTGTGGCTTAAGTGCAGACACTGACAGGAATTTCAATTATTTAATTAGGGAGGGAAAATGAAAAGACTTAAGTGTTGTGATTTCTGCAGTCTTTCATAGATCAATCTAATGTGCGCTCACATTGGAAATCAACCAAGATGGAAGAGGGGCAAGTGAAGTAGCGTCTTCCTAAATCACGCAATTAAAATGGCAAATTAGTTTCTTGATATATTCATTTAAGTGGTTAAGTGGAAATGTTTCTCTCCCCGTCCACGCCGCTGTCTCATGGGTGGGTGTGGAGAGGCAGCGCCATCCACATGCTCTTATGATTAGAGCCGCCGTTCATTTGCTGAGAAAACGCTGAAAGCACTTGCTGCACAAATTAGCCATTTGAAGGCTTGAAAATTCAATTCCGAGGAGTTGATTTAAGCATTTAGGCAAAGCGTGGCTGGGACGTAAAGATTTAGAAGCATTTTGCCCACTAATGTCGATAACTTTCAGAGGCCATTATAGGTTTTTGTGGCCTTGTGCCTCGTGAAAGAGAGAGCTGGAATATACCAGCATTTCGCACTTTTTGGCTTCACGCCTTTATTCTCACGTGATCTATAGGCTGCTTCCTCTGCAACAGCCCTGTTGTTGTTATCATCTGGACATTTTCTCCATAATGAAAGGTCATCATACGCTCAACCTGTTCAATTAGCATGAAGATGGATCGAAGCTCCTGATTGATCGGACAGGATCTGTTAGTGGGGACTGGGAGGGAGTGTATATGAAGAAAATGGAGTGAGGCACTGAATTTACTGAGTGTAGAAACCTGCAATGCAATGAAAAATATAGATGGAGGCAACAGAAATGAGAGGATTCCGGGTAGTTCTGCACAATTAACTGAAATGCTATCAAAATCGCAATATGCAAAGTGCCATATCCATAGAAGCTGCAATTTTTTTGAAACAAGGACAAATGTGCAATGAACCGGAAATTATAATGAAGTACTGTAGTGATGCAGAGATGCCGTGACCTACAAATCTCGTTCTCCAGATGTAAGAAAACATGTTTGTTTGGTACAAATGTCACATCATCATGATTTGATTTTATTTTATTTATCAATTCATTTTATTTTATGAATCATCTTGCAATCACAGTATCTGTCAAAATATGTTTTGTTTTGTTTTTATTTTGTTTATTTGAATGGGACAGTGCACATTGATGAACATGTTAAATCATGTAAAGATGCCGGATTGTAGCATGATGCTAATTTCCATCCATAGTCCCAGAAAATGTTTTAAATTTTTTTTAACCATGTTGTGCATCCCTAACTCCAGGATTTGGATGTAAATAATAATGATATATTAATAAAACATGCATGTGATGATAAGCTCTCCATGCAGGGTTTTCATGTACTGTGACTCTTAAATACGAGGACATATTTAGATTTTTTATCCAACTGTGAATTTATATGTCCACACACATTTTGAAAATAGACATTTTATCTTTGAATAATAATACGTTTTCAAGAAATAATGCCGAATGTTTACACGTAGTGGGAAAATTGAATTTAAAGATCAAATCCCAGCGATTACTAAACCATGAACACATTTATATTTTGGTCATATCTCACAGCTCTGACTGATAGACAACACTGATTCCACCTGCGTTCAGTTCAGGGAAGTTTTCCAAATTCTTGTTGACAACCCTCAGTAGTTACAATCCTCTCTTATAAAACAACAGCTTTAAAGCTACAATGTGCCATTTCTTTCCTTCAGTCTTCAGTTGCGAAAGATGTTTTAATCGCATTTATTTCAATTCACATACTATAAACCCTCACTGTGTTTTTTTTTTTTTTTAATTTGCGAGCAGCAGCTCTATAGCTTGTTGTCAGTCAGTCGTGATCCACAAAAATTCTCCACGCTCTGACGGCCCCAGTTTTCACCCTATGAGGGTTAAATTTGGCATGATGTGTTTGTGTTCATGTCAGAGGGCGTGGCAATGGCAGTGGTCTATCGCAAAAAGGTGTGCAACTTCCAAATGGATTCAGACTCACACAAGATTTTGGGTTAGGGACAAAGGACAGCTGATGACCTGTTCATGCCCACGAGCAAAAATAGGGTGTAGAAGTGGGAGTGGCCTCCCACAAAAGTGGTGTTAGTGGGATTCACATAACATGGCCCAACTGTTTGTTGTACACTCTTGTGAGAGGCATCATATTTGCTTTTTATCAGAATCAGAATCAGAGATACTTTATTTTAATCCTGGAGGGGATTCAAGAATAGAAAAATATACAAGCATAAAGAAATGATAAGAATAGAAATAGAAAATAAGAAGTATGTAAATATACAGTACATATATATTCTACTACATATATAAAAAAGATAATATAACAATAATAACAAAGGTTACACAGTTAGAAGTGTGTAAAGAAATATGTGCCTTATTGTACGATATATACCAGCAATGTATAAATATAAAAACAGTACCAGCAACAGTAAATGCAAAATGTAAGAAGAAATAGAAATAACATACATGATGTAAAAAAATGTACGGATTATGTTAAAAAAAAAAGTGCATCATGCTACAATCATATATAATGGTGTAAACCACAATGCTGTGTGTATGTTTATTAGCTGTATTATTATCCCAAGTGTACACACTTCAGTGAGGCACTTTCAGAACTTCACGAGCAAAAAAAAAAGACTCTGACAGACCCGCCAGCGACACCTAACATTGGTTGAGAGTAATACAGTGGGTCCCTGCTCTGTCTGTCTATCAGCCAGAGGCTTCACGGCCTGAAAAATGTTGAAACCCCTGCTTTAATCTATATTAAAGGTTGTCTAAAGCAATAATAAAAGTGTGTTCTGGGTTTGTCACACCACAGAAACATGTGTTATTAACCACCCAGCCAAATTTTAATGATCAAAAAATTGTAAAGAAAATTAGGTTTAAAAATCATGAAAAAATGAGCCGTTTTCTCTGCTCTGAAACACTGGGGGCGTGTCCGCTCTACTGTCTCAGTGTCAAACACCACCACGACCTGAAACATGGACGCTTCATAGCAGCTTTGTTGGACATGTCCAGACATGTGTGAGCCACCAGAGCCAGAGGACGGTGACAGGATGGTATTTTTTTTTCTTGTGTATCGGGTTGTTGGAACTGAAGTGAGCTGAAGTGAACTGCTGGCCTGGTTTGCACTGAGAGAGTCACTGAATGTACGTTCATAACTGACCGTTAGGGAGGGTGAGGGTGGAGGAGGTGGTATCGTTTGTCCTATCAGTTCATGGGGCTTATATAGTGTTGGGGGACCATGGCTCAGGCATGTCACCGAACCATGTTTCAGTTCTGCCCAAAAAATCCTGGACACAATCAGTACTACATAAGTCTCAGTCTTTTCACAATTTCAGAAACTATTTTCAAACATGTATCGTGTGTTTAGATGTTAGGTTAGTTTGCACTTAGGGTTAGGGGAACACAAAGGATAATGGATATGTTGTTATCACCGAAATGTCACTGAATCACCTTTTTATTTAACCACCATAACATGTCGTTAGATTGTCCTCAGCCAGTGCAGCCTGTGGTCCTGTAACTATAGCATCAAGCCATGAGTTCCTCTGTGAAACAAAGCTTTACACCGAGTGATACGAGAGTGTGTGGATGATCTCGCTCGGACTGGAGGTCCACATGAACAGACCCGTGTGCAGGAGGATTTCAGACGTGCCTCAGCTTAGTAACTTCAGCACAACAATGCTGGCACGCCACGCCGGCCACACACTCTTTGTAATTACTCTCGTCACATTACCCTCCCGAGTGCTGCGTGAGCTCCTTACCCACCCATGATACCACATAAATGTAGACTTTCCATAACAAAATTAATCTCTGAAAAGCTGGATGGATTCAAGAAAACATGGATTTGCTCTTCTGTCACAGAGGCATATTGTCCACTTTGATGGTGCATGGGAGGATATCAAATGCCCTCCTGGCTGCCACACTCCAGATGGAAGAAAATAGGCTGTGGTCTATAAAAATGAAGTTAGATGTAAGTACAGCACTCAAATCTCGGGGAGAAAAAATGCTTTTTCTGGGGCATTTTGTTGTTGTCAATTGGTCTGAGCAACTTGCTGTAATGCAGGTAATGGAGCTACTCTTCTCCTTTCATCTTCGGGGGTTCGTGCGTGTGCGTGCGTGTCTGCGTGTGTGTGTGTGTGCGTCAAAGCAAAGGCAGGCCCGGCTGGATATGGGAAAGAGGCACAACAGGAGGAAATGCAGCCAGATGATGGTCAGAATGAAGGAAACATCACGTCAGAGCACGCTGAAGGGATGTGCGCCGCTTCTTCAAACATCTGCTGCCTCCATTTACCTGCCAATTCTCGAGTATTTCAGCCGGACGGTGTCGTTATATTATACAGCATTGTAACAAATGAATGAGAATGAATGTCTCGATTTCCAAAGTCGTCACTGGAAAAAAAAAAAACGATGAGCAGAATCCTTCACACCTGACAAACCACAGGCATCTCATGTCCACATTTTGTCTACTTGACTACAATAACCTGTCCTTATCTTATCTTTCCATCACCAAAATAGAAAAATAACACAAACACTGCATCTTATTCAGAAATGACAGTAAACCCACACATACACACCGTCACAAATATCCAACTCATACACTTTTAAAGCTGCCCTAATAGATTTTTGGTAACACTCTCTATGATGCCAGTGTCTAGTTTGCTTTATAATCATGATTGTATATTGTAATCTTCTTATAACGTGTATAATTATAGTAAATACATATTCATAATGATTTATATGAATAATCCTAACACATTATAGAGCATTTTATAATGAACTGTAAGGTCAAACATCACAATATCTCATAATTGGTCACTACTGTTTTTTGTAGGGATCATAGTGTATAATCATTTTTATAATGCATTTTAATGTGATTATATGTGGTCATTGGGTGCTTTAAAGACCCGCACCAGTGAACATCATGTTTTTAACCTTGATAAAAATGTCCATGTTGTGCTTTTTATGTGTTACAAGACATATAAGGAGCAGAATAAGCAAAATAACCACATGTCTGAGCATTTCCTGCTTTGAAACTGTGGTGAGTAAGTGCAGTCTCAAAAAAAAACTGAATTTGCTGCCTTCCACTGCACATCGACTTATAAATGAAGCCCGTCTGACTTTAGTGGCCTCTATATTTATTTTCGCACGACAGCGTGCTGCATGTGAAGTCTTGAGGGTCAGTTCTGGATCGTGAGCAGTTCACGCTGGAATGTGATTTTGGCCACATTTTAGAATTGTGTGAACAGCTTAAAAAAAATTAAGAAACAAAATAAAGTAAAAAAACAATCAGATATGAGCACGAGGGCTTGCAGTGTGATCATAGCCTCATTTATTGATTCAATGAGAATGAAGAGATGAAATTGTGCTTAAAGAATTTTAAAAAAGTTATATATGTGTTTTTGCTTTTTGGGAGAAGTTAAAACTGCAGCACAGCTGTCACAAGATTAACTGTCACAAGAGCATGTGGTTTTTAAAATCATCTTCTATCTGATATACAGCTCATGGGTAGCACACTGTGTTCAAAGCACTGCATTTACAAAATATTAGTGACATTTTCCTGGTATAGGATCTTCATCTGCTGTCTCAAAGTTTTAAATTCTGTATGTTTTGGTACTATTACTTCATATTTATTGCATATGTAACAAAAATCAATTAGAAGAAATTTACAAAAACCTTTTAGTGTCAAAGGTTCACACCTAACAGTCATATCGAGCCTTAATGAGACTTTTTAAACAGTGTAACAATGTTTGCTTATATAAAAAGACAGAAATCAAGCGCAGAGCTGATAATAATGCCTGGCTTGCCCTCCACTAAAGCCACTGTAGCCCTCTACTTTCAATCAAAACCATGCAGTCATCAGTATTACTTCAGCTTGCCAAGCTTTGGCCATTTCTGTTTTTTCAGCAGATTCCCAAACCACAAAACTGGTGGGTGCTGATTGGCCGGTGGCCGGCCTGTCCTATTGTCTCAGCGCTGTGTTTGTTGTAGCCCCACTTTCCCCCTATTCACCCCTTCAAACGCTAGTGCTATTAGCCTGCTGGAAATCTGCCTGTCTTGGCATTATAGGATCTTGTTGTATTTTGTCAGGTAACCCTGTCTTCATAAACGTCTTCATAAAAGGGGTTGATTAAGGTAAGATCACACTGAATGTTGTCCAATAAGTGTTGGTGTTCATTTCATTATCAGTCTTTTTTTGTTTGTTTCTTATTTCTTTGTGCTGTTTTCCCCACGTGGAGACACAGCTGCAGCTCTGAGGGTCCACAGGGGATGCTGCAAATATTAGCCATCGCTGTATCACAAAATGTACACACCGGTTTTTGGCTCACATTATTGTCTTTTAAAGTGTCTTTATATATAACAGTCTCAGAAGTCCCATGGAGACAAACCTTTTCACTCTGCAGGCAATTAGGTACAAGTCTGGTGACGGTGAAGGAAAAGACATTAAAACTCTGTAAAAGAAAAAAGAAAAAAAAAAGAACGAAAAACAGAGATGAGAAACGCAAACCTTATTCTACAGAATAAGTCACACCAGAAAAAGCAAAACGTATCAGTATCACGTTATAATGTGAAAAGCTCATTGTCATAAAAACAGGAAATAGAGACGTTTTTCTTTTTATTAACACATCCAAAATGATCACATTGGAACAAGAATCTTCTTGTTATGAGAATATACTGTTTATCTTGTTATAACGTGAAGCATTTCATGTTGTAAATGTGATAACTAGTATTGTTTTAAAGACATGTTATAATATGTCCTAATATGTCATCACGTTATAATATTATCACATTATAATGTGATAACATTGTTATAACAGGAATCTTTTCTTGTTATAGCAATTTTGGAGAGTACTCGCCTTGTTATAACATGAAGCTTTTCACATTATAATGTCTACTGTTATAACAAGAAATGTTCTTGTTATAACAGTGAAGGCTACTGTTTTATCTCGTTATGATTTGAGGCATTTATTTTATAACATGATAACTTATATTGTTATATTTTATCGTTATTAAAAAAATATATAATAAAAATAAAGTTAAGTAAATATATGTTATACGGAAACAATAAAAATGATCAAGAAAGGTTCTTGTTATAACTTCTTAAGTTTGTATTTTGTAATAATGTGAAGATAATAAAATAATAATAATAATGTAATGATAAATTAATAATGTAAATAATGTGAAGATAAATGATCCTGCTATAACAATATAAGTTAACGCGCTATAACATGAAGTTTTTGCATTATAATATGGCACAAGATTTCCATGCAAGTTTCTTGTTATAACATGACAAGTTTGTATATCATAACAACATGAAGACATCTTGTTACAACGTGAATAACGTCTTGTTATAGCAATAAACTTTCTGTAATGTGATTAAAAACAGGTTACTCTTTATCTTGTTTTAATGTGAAGCATTTCATGTTACAACGTGATAACTTTTGCACTGTTAACGTTATAATGTTAAACTTTTCACATCATAACAACACACATGATTTATTGTTATAACAATACGGTTTCTTATTATAACATGATAACTTATATCGTTATAATACATTGTTCATTGTTCATCATACATTGCTGTATTATTCTAACCTGACCACCAGACAGACACTGTTGAACAAAAGGAGAGAATTTGTATCAGTGAAACGACTGTAAAACAAACATGCACAGTATTTCTCTTCATCTTGACAGGTCCATTTTCTCTGGTGTTTTACAAAAGTGCGAGACATTTGAAGTGTGAGTTGAAGACTTTCTGGGGAAAAGGTTGAGTGATGTGATTGTGTGATTGAGAGGAAGCAGTCAGCCTCGAGGTCAGTGCCTGCCACAACCAAGGCCTCCATCTGAATGAAGAGAAAATTAACTCTAACTGCTTGTTTCAGGGGGGGGTTTATCCAGGCTAGGAAGAGAATGACTACTGAGGAAAATATTAAATCCAACTGGCTGACCGATTATTAAATAAAATAATTAGATTTTTCTATACGCTTGGGGATCAAATGGATTTTTTAAAAAAGTGCTCTGATTCAGATTGAGACAGCTGCTGGATGTTGCCGGAGAGGATGGTCAGAGGGAAATGTGATCCAGTGGAAATACAGAGCTCTTCACTGAATACACAGAGCTCTTCAACGAGCATCCCGTTCAGGTTTCAGACATAACAAGATATATCTATCTATCATCCTTTCCCCGCCCAAAAAAAACCCATGACGGCTCTCCATGAGACGGAGAGGACGGCTGCAGGATATTGCATCCAGGTGGAACAATGAGCAATACATGTATCAAGTATCAAAGCATCGCTGGACTCGATAGACGCTGGATGTGTGTGTGTGTCTGTGTCTGTGTGTGTGTGCACTGGGGGTGGGCGGGGGGTGTATGTAAAGCCCATCTTCAGGGACTGATCTCTAAGAGAACAAAGTGGAGCGCGCACACACGGGCGACCCCGCAGCTCAATCCAGTGGAAATAATATGTTCATTACAACGCAATTACTGACACTTACACCCTCTCTCCCTCAAGTGTGTGTCTGTGTGTGAGGTGGAGAGAGGAGGGGGCTCTCCCACTGACCGCTGATGCTAAGTGACCTTATGTTCCTCTGTGTGTATATATGTGTGTCTGCAGGTGCAGGATGTACAGCTTTATGGGTGGAGGGTTGTTTTGTGCAGGCGTGGGGAACATCCTCCTGATCGTTTCCACAGCAACCGATTACTGGATGCAGTATCGGCAGTCCAGCAACTACATGCACCAGGGCCTGTGGCGCTACTGTATGCCGGGGAAATGCTTCCCTCACAATGACAGCATTGGTAAGTGGAGTCGAGGAGGGTTCATGCAGATGACTAGGAAACTGCTAACACTCAGGTAGATCTATAAACAGTCCTAAAACATGGAGAAAATCATTCATTGGCTAAGATAAAGATCAGTGGGAGGAGCCAAAAGGGCTTTGCACACTGCACTTAGCCCCATGCTAACAGCATTCCTAGAACCTTTTTAGCCTTAGGTTAGGAAAGCTTTTAAAAGGGCTTTTTCATGCTACATATTCTTAGCCATGGGCTAACAAACGTTTCTCAACAGGGCTGGTACCACCCCTGGGGAGGTTTCTCCAGGAAGTAACACTGTTGCAATTGTAACAATTCACACAAATTAAACCAATCTCTGTGAGCTTCCAATTTTGTCACTGTAGCTTCCTGTGAGTCCCATCGTAGTTCCCCACACAAACATCATATATGTGCATTTCAATACACTGTTTCACTGTAAATGGTAGGTCATTGAAATTTACAAGAGGAATATTCTACTGTCCAGACACTTGGCTAAGCAGCTAATATTTACAGGCAGTGCACAGTGTGAAATCATTCTTAGTCTGGGGCTAAATGCACAGTGAGAAGCCGTACAATGGCACATTCCAAAATCCTTGTCCAAGTTCTAAGACTTTAGCCCAGGGTTTGCTGGCCCTGCTCTTGAGCAGGTTTGCAGGGTTATCACCTGCAAACCCACCAAATGCAGTGCTAGGAGGTACCAGTGTGAAACAGGACTAAATGCTCCAACGGACTCTTAGCCCGGGGCTAGTAGAAGTGCAGTGTGAATGGTGTAGCCCTGAGATCAGGTTAACTATGGGTTTACTGTGTGTGTGCGTGGGTAGGTGTGAAACAAGGCTACGTCTTCATCCTCAACTTGACAACAGCGGTAACTATCTCAGATGTTGATCATGCAAGCTGCGATCTTATATGGCTAATTTGAACTTAGAAGTGCAGCGGGGCTGAAATGCTATTCTATATATTTAGACTGCAATGCGATCAGTATAAGCAGTATAACAACACGGCATTTTTCAGTTAGCATCTGTAGCACATCAGCTTCTTCATATTGGTAGGTAATGTCCCTTTTATTGCTCACCTTTTTCACTGGATTTCAGTCTAATGTCACAGAAATTTGTAGCTGTCAAAAGCATACTTTGAAAAATGAGAGCCCTATTTTCTATTTCAATACCTGAGTACTTTTATTTAATAATAAATAAAATGCTGCGATGTCTGATTTTTTCCGTTTTAGTTCTTTCTTTTTTTGTTTGCTTTGTTTTGTGTTTTGTTTTGAGTTAGGTTTTACTGAGGTCGAAATATTATAGTATTATATTTCATATATTATCGGTATTATTCAGCTTTTAAAACCAGCATCAGGTTTTCAGCATCAATCAGGCACAACACAATCTCTTCAGAAATTGCCCTCTCCAGTTTTTTACCGTTCTTCATCATATTGGCTGGTTAACATGGCCTGAACAGGGTCACATTCATTCACCTCTGTTGACTTGCACTGACCCCCAGCGGTGACTCCTACTGACCTCTGACCTTTGTCTACAGCACACTTAGACGCCACCCGTGCCCTCATGATCCTCTCTCTTTTGGCCTGTTTCATCGGCATCATCATCGGCATCATGGCCTTCATCCATTACTCCTCCTTTGACAGGTTTGACAAAACCTTTGCTGCAGGCATATTGTTTTTCATCTCATGTAAGTTCACCTCTATTCTTCCTCTACTCTAATGGTTTGGTTTAAGCTGTGATTCGGGAAACACTGTCTATGGCTCCCTTGTCTATAATGCATTATAATGCCTTGTACTTGCATTCTACTGTGCTTGTAGTAATGCATAATTATATTTATAAGCACTCACAAATATCCATAATGCTTTATGAAAATAGTCGTAACAAATTAATTTATTTGTTTAACAAATCATAACAGAAACTGAGTTGTCCAATTCATCGCAACTTTTTGATGATGAATAACTGATGTGTGAATATATGGTTATATATTATCACTCATTCTTCAGAATTGGGACAAAACTGTATTTTTAGAGAGTTTTGATTTTTACTTTAAAATTATGCTGGTAAAAATACATTTTAAAAGGTCAAACTCTTGGCTATTAAACCTTTTAATGGGCCAATAATGATTAATTTTTTTATTTAGTAGCATTCTTTCAGCCAACGTCTATAACTTTGTCAACTCCGTTAGACACACAAGAACTCATAGTATTATAATATAAAACATGTTGAAAATGTTTAATGTCTTTTGTTGCATTAAATACAAAATTATGTAATTATCTGTAGTATCAAAAAGTTCACTTATATTACCAATTTAATGTTGCCCACTTACAATTTCTGTTGATAAAGTAATTTGTCCAACATATAATGTTATTTATAACACATAAGAAAACACGTTAGGTTTACCATCTTTTTTTCCACAGAAACTCATTTTATAAATACCTATGAACATATAGTTAATGAATTTAACAGAAAAATCCATCTGACTGACTTTTTTAAAAAACATTTCATAATTTACATGCAGTATATTTCATATATATGTAATTAAAGAATAGATTTTTAATGAACTGGAATTGGAGTGTTGTGATTTATAATAATTTTAATTTTTTATAATTAATGTAATAATTAATTAATATACTTTAATTTTAATAAGTTTTGAGATGATTTGTCCCACATCTCAAGAATGGCTGATAAAATCATTTTATAATGCATTTATAATGCATAATAGATCCATTATAATGCATTTTAACATTGATTATAGTGCATTATAAGATCAGTGAGTAAGCTACTAAGTCATTGAAAATGCTTTTTAATTTATTATTGTTGTTATTATTGTTGTTGTTGTTGTTATTTATTTAGTAAAGTCATATAATTTGGTGTATTCAAGTCAATCTCTGGTCACTAAAAGAGCATAACTTTAGTGATTTTCCATGAGCAGTCAGTGGTAATGGTTGCCCGTCTGTACAATCTTTCAGAAACATTTCTTTATGTGTTCATATTCCTGTTTTTTTTCCCCTGCTCAGGCTTTTTAGTCTTTCTAGCGATGGCAGTGTACACGGGTGTGACTATTAACTACTATGGGAAACGCTATGGAAACTGGAGGTTCTCCTGGTCATACATCATTGGCTGGGTGTCAGTGGTGCTCACCTTCTTTTCAGGTAAACATGCAGCCCGACAAACCAAACTGCATCAGGTCCCCTCTCTTTCACAAAGAGACCATCAAATCCCTTCACAGTAACATTTAACATCATTTTCTTCTAAATGTTAAGTTCTTTTCAAACTACTGTGTAACCTTGAGTGAGTTCCTCGATAAGCAACTAATGCACTCAGTGAGGAGAAGATAAAATCACTGCCTGGAGAACATATCATATATAAAGTCACGGTTCAAACTGCTCCCTTTGTATATAATGTTATATAAAGGACTGGACAACGTGGACAGAATCAAATATCACAATATTTTGACCAAATGCTTCAATACTGATATTTATCAATATTATGACAATATTGTATGGATGACTATCAGTGCTTTCACTATATTAACACAAAGAAATTTCTGATCCACCCATTCTTTAGAACTGAAACAAAACCATATTTTAGGTGGTTTTGATTTTTACTCTGTCACTTATATAATAAATATATTTTAAAAGATCAAACTATTGGCTATTAAAAATTATAATCTCCTGGTGATTTTTTATTAGACAGCTTTTTTTTTGCTTTTTTTTTTTCAGAATAAACTTTCACCAAAATGATGCAATTAGGGTGTTAGTAATAATATACTTTTCAGTTTTTTGGTAGGACGTGATTTGTTCCAATTCTCCAGAATAGCCGGGATATAATCATGAAGCGGGGAAAAGTCTGATAAATTCATCAAATAACATCACTTTACTGTAATGCAGCCTTTAAAACCAGGAACAGCCCATATAGCGATATAACAATATCCAAAATCTAAGAGCTGGAGTAGCTTTTGCAGTACGGCAAATTTCATTGTACAGTGTGCAATGACATATAAAGGCATTCTGTTCATTTGAAAATTCAAAAGTATAGCAGATAAAATCATAGTCACCTACGTTCTGTATTGTCAAGTCCTCAACTATGCTTAGTCAATTGCATTTATACTCTATGTGCACTACATGTAATAAAGGAAACAAAAAGTACAGAGAGTATGTAATACTTGCTGAGCAGAAAACAGTCAAAGCATACATGCGTTAAGCCATAGCCAAGCAGCTGGATCAATGATGTGACATTATCAGTAAGTGATGCTTGTAGTAAGTGCTCATCTCTGAATCCTCCACCATGCTGTGCACTGCCTGCTGTTCAGCTGCTTTTCACTATACTGAATATGAAAATGGAAGCAAGCAGCATCCATATGCTGAAAATACCAGGATGATGTTAAACTGCTCTGCTGCTGAGACTGAAAATACCAGCAGAATGACAAAGTAGCAGAACTATGATGACTAATAAATGAGTGAAGGAAAACAACAAGATTATGATACACATTGATTTCTGTGATATTTTTTTGCATAATGCGCATGCATTCATTAGATGTCGTATAAACAGCACATGTCGCCTATAGCATAAAGTGGCAACTATATAGATTTTGTAAGCGCTACAAAAGTTTTTCAACATAGCAGAGAGCCTTAAAGGGACAGTTCATCCCAAAATCAAAAATACACATTTTTCTTCTTATCTGTAGTGCTGCCATCTATGTTTTTTGGTATGAGTTGCAGAGTTTTGGAGATACTGGCCATAGAGATGTCTGGCATTCTGCATGTGGAGCTCAAAGCATTAAAAAAAAAAAAAGTTAGAAAAATTATAAACCATTGTCTCTTTTCAAAAATTGTGACCCAATACCTAAGATAATCTACAGACCTTGCTGTGAGCAGTTTCATCTAGGAACTACTTTCTTTCTTTCCTTTTGTGTAGGAACTACTTTTTTCTACGTTCTTTCTAGTAGAAAAAAAGTAGTTCTGGTAGAATCTACTGCAGAAAAAAGTAGTTCCAATGTGAAACTGCTTCAACAACAAAGCTGTTCCACAAAGGCATATACAACAAATATAAAGAACTCATTTCAATGTCTCAGAATGACTTAAGATGTCAGTTTACCATGTTTTTATAAATAAAAAAAACATTGATTAACTAGTGACTCAGGGCCCAAAAATAGCAATTCACACAGTCATGCATACTGTGTCTATACACAGCGAATATAAAACGGCACATTTGATGGGCTTAAACAAAAGCATACACCCCCACATATTCGCTAAATCACAATACTTCTCCTTTTATGTCATGTAAATTTAAATAATTCATTTTAAGATGCATGTAGCCCGAGTTAAATTTCCTGCTGGATAACACAGACCTAACACAGACACTCTTCTCTTCTCTCCAGGTATCTTCTATCTGTGTGCCTACAGGATGCATGAATGCCCCAGGGGCGCTACCTCTCATTAGAAGACTTAAAGCATCATCCAGAAATGAGCCCAGTTGGATTATGATCCTGAGCGCTGCTCCGAGGCTGCGTGTACAGATCCTCACCATCAACACGTAGAGCTGACCTCTGGATCAACAGTGATCAAAGTTTAAATGGTTTCAATAAAAGATTGGTGAAAACGTGACTCTTCATTTTCATCCACATACACTGTGCAGATTTTACTGGTGTCAGGGTTTTTATCCTTGACTGGGAATGTTTTTGGAGGCTGGCCAGCAGGTTTTATGTCACTAGTAGTGACCCCATAACTATAGAGAGTTATTAACTTTAATCCTACTGACTGGAGCACACTCAGGCCTCAGAGGTACTTTTTGTCAAATCTGCCGGATGCCAATATTTCATGTCTTTATCCATCAGTTTGCTCCGGATGACTTCATATTATTGTTTCTGTTTCACTTTTATTTAGTACTGGGGTCCAGTCAAAGGCGCCATATTCTATACAGGTTTAGTAGATAGAATATTTATTGACTGAGTTCATGTTTGCCATGGGTCTTAAATGTATCACACACTGTCACTGGAGACTTATTTTGAAGGAAACAGACACAGATGCAGCAGACAGCAGATTTCCTCATATGGTTTCTTCATTTATAAATGCAAATGAACTGAAAGTTTCCTGAAAAAAAAAACACAAAATAATAATAATCTCTTTTTATTGCATTAACAAAAACATGACCCAGCAATCATCACTTATATATTTATTCTATACATGATGGAAAGACAGAAGAAACTGCTTCAATTCAATAGTTTTTATAGTAATAATATAATATAGTTTTAACTTACTGACTATTTAAAAGAAAGGGGAAAAGTATGGTGGAGATGGTTTTGCCTTTTTTGAGGGCATATAAAGTTAAACTTTAAATTTAATGTATTTGTGTGTCTTGTTTGAACATAAGTGTGTGTATTTCCGAGGAGGCAACCTGAATCACTTGCCCCCCACTGGGCCCCAGTGCAACTGCAGCACCTGTACTGTGTATTTACGCCCCTGTTCTTGGATTGGTAGTCCTTGCTGTTAATCTGCTGTCCAAAATTAAATGCAGAGCTGTGTGCATTGAAAAAACACCCTGACACTGTATGAGAAATGTAGAGGTAGAGTCAATAGGATCAGTTTGTTTTCAACTCTGCTCATCCACAGAGCTGTAGCCAGGATATTAGAAATGCTGGGGTTTGTAGTCCAAGTCCATCACAGATATTGTATTATTTTGATATTTAAATTTGAATTATTTTAATTATTTATTCCTTTAACCGTCAAGTTTAATTTCTGTAGATGTTCTTTCCCAACATGTCTCTGTCCTGGGAGGAAAAAACCTCTTTTCTTTTCAGATAGCTCAGTGGGTTTTCCGTTGATTATTCATACAAATAAATTTGAGAATTTTCATAAATAACCCACAAAAACACAGTGGCACAGATATGCAGAAAATAATACGATGGGGGAATAATCCATACCTTTTGTAAGTACCGGAATCAGCCTGTAAAATATCTATAAATGTAGAATGCAAACTTCTTCCAGGCTCCTCAAACATCCAAATTTCCAGAAAGAATAGCGCAGGACATGACCTCAGTGTCTTTAGTGGTAGTCGCAGCTCTCCTCAGCCATATTTACGCACTAATTAACAGTTTTACGTCCATTCGGGAGAATATATTGTAACACGTGCTGCTTTTAGAGAGGAGCATTTTGGGGGGAAAATGTAGACATATTATCTGTATCATGGATCTGTAATGTAGATAGACCTTTTTTCTGCACCACAGTACATGTGTTACATGAGGACTAGAGTGAAGCAGAGAAGCTCTGTCAGTCACTATCACCAGTACGGCTGCTTTGCTCACTGTAATCTCAGTGTTAGCCAGTCCACCACTGCAAACCTCTGATCCAAACGTGCCACTTAACGCAGTGACGCACTGGCTGGCCGGCTCAAATTTTTTACTTAATGAAATGGCCACAGAAAGCCGCTTAACCGCGGCTCGAGAACGGATCCTTAAGACGATTTCATCACCATTTGTTTCATTTACTTTCTAATTTCCCCCTAAAAGCAACTTGTTATCCTGGTGCGCTCCATAAAAGGGATTGACGCACAGCCAGGTGCAGCAGGGTTACCTCCATCTGCTTTGGTTGACCGCGTCTTTAAAAGCTGCTTTTTTTCTTCTGCTGCTGGTCTTTAACTTCACCTCACACATGAAACACAAGGAACTAAAGAAATACATGCTTATATGGAGTTCTGATTCCTGGAATCATCGTTCGCTTCCAAAACTGCTAAAGAAAAATATGTTCATTGTCTCCTGGATGACTTTGCCGACAAGGCAACTTGGTGAAAACACATTTGACAGAATAAAGAAAATAAGAAAGATGTAAGAGCTTGTTAGGAGATTGTGCACCGGGGCCAGTACTGTTCTGGTACTGGATTTGGGGGACTAATGTCAATACCAATATTAGGAAGTTAAAAAAAAAAAATCCGATATAGATATATCAGCAGATATAGCAAGGATCCCTCAAATGTGCTTATCAAACACATGTAACATATGCAATGGAGAAAGGATATTTTACAGATTAACAATAAACTTTATTTTCCAAAATTACATCAGGGCACTTAAACTGTATTAAGTGGTATTAAATAAACGGTAAACCTATACATAAACTCTCTCTCTATATATATATACACACACAATTGGACAACATATAGGCTATGCCGATACCAGAACAGACAGCAGACAGATATAACTGTAACAGGCCAATATCAGGCCAGTAATATCAGCTGACTGATATATCTGTCTGGCTGCTGGCTGTACTTTATATACTGCTGAGTAGAGCAATTTATAATAATACATCACGTTTTTTGAGTTGATTTATATTTTGTATTAATAATCAGAATCTGCAACGTAGTAGGCTAACAAGTTTTTTCAAATAAATGTAATAGATTAAAAAGTACAATAGCCTATTGATTTCCTAGATGTACTGGAACAGAAGTATAAAGTGGCATACAATGTAAAAACTCATAAGTAACTGGAAACTGTACGGTACTTGAGTAAATGTACTTAGTTACTTTCCACCACTGCTTTGTCCTTGAGAAAAACGATAACTTTTAATATGCATTAGTGCGCAAAATAACCGAGTTTATTTGGTTTTGTGGTGTTATTGCTATAGTCGCCTATACTACTGCACAGGGCTGGTAAAATCCATATTTGCACATTTATGCGAGTCTATAATATTTTTTATTTATGATGGCATGAACCTCAGTGATTTTATGCAACTTTTCTATTTTTCCTTTGGTCGAAATGAATGAAACCATCTGGATTATGTTCTGTCAAAGAAAAAAAGGTTTTCATATTGGCGCATATTGGACAACATAGACGCTGATACCGATGTAGACCAAAGTAGCTGTGACAGGCCAATATTTGCTGATAATAAAGTCCAACCAGTAGCTACATCTGTCTGTCTCTGTTGTGCAGACTGCAGCTTTAGTCCTGCTGGAGTTCTTACTGAGTCTTGTTCGGGTAGAATAACGTAAAGTCCCCAGAAGCTGAATGATTTGCAACCGCCCCATTGTGCTGATTTGCATTTTGAGCGCTCACGTCCATTTAAGAGGAACCTATGCAAACTAATGCAGCAGAAGAGAAGAGAACAGCGCTTTCCAGCGTAACTGATTCCGGCTAATTAATTTGTTCTGCCTCCATCTGATCAGATGGAAATCCTGTCCTCCAGCCCCAGGATTACAACTTCCGCTCTGACTTCTCCCTTAATTGCCTAATAGCATTGCAGCGTGAATTCTGCCTACATTAAGACACTTTCACATTAAGCGGCCTGATTGGAAATGTGATGACAACACCATATCAACAAATTACAGCGCACCGCTTTCTTTCGCAAATGGGCACAGGAGCGGCACTTGTACTCTCCCAGATTTTAATACCCACAATTACAGCCAATTTGCGCGGAATTACTAGACAGACCTGCAGCAGAACAATCCTCCTGTGACACAGGCTACATCACTTGATTCAAAAAGTAGCTGCTAACATGAAGGAAGAGTGCACAAGTTCTCCACACACACACACACACACACACACACACACGCACACACACACACACACACACACACACACACACACACAGTGTGTGTGCTCACATGTTCAACTTTCAACACAAGGCAATCTAAAGTTTTCTGTCCAAGTCCATCAGCGGCACGAAGGACTTAAACAAAGTCATTATACAAGTGTTATAATAAGAATGGAAAAGTTACATCAAATCACTAATGAATACAATCACATAATAAATAGAAAAATATATTTGGTAACACTGTCTATGATGCGTTATAAACATACGTGATATTGTGCTTATAGCAACATATAATTATAGTTAATGCATTCATGCATTTTATAATGACGTATAAGGTTCTTCATAGTTAAAACCTTTCTTGTAGTCAGACAAATAGTAGCCTCAGAAGCTTCTGAGGAAGACTGCAGCTGCAAGTCGAAACCGTCAAGCAACAAGGTAACATCTTTTCAAGCTACTATTTGTCTGACTACAAGAAAGGTTTTAACTAATTCGAGAAGACAAAATGAACATTTTCAACCAGGTTCTTCATAAATGCGGGTCATTCACTGACATTTTATTTGGCAAGGGTCATAATGTATTATACTTCTCATTGTTGTAATACATTATAACCATTTCATAATGCATTATAATCCCTGTTATAATGGCTTATAATGTTACATTACTTAAATTTGAATGTCCATCATTCAGATGCTCACCATTAAAAAGTTTCTTAATCTCTGAGCTGTTAAATAAATCAGTTTTATAACCTTTAATATTGTTCTCGAAGTTTTAATGAGTTCCACTTCAATTAAAGCAAACAATGAGCACTTATAGTGACTTATAAGCAGGTTGTTTTGTTATTATTTTATAAAGTATTATGAATATTTATGAGTGCTTATAGCTCTGATGATGCATGGCTGTAAGCACAGTGTGATACAAAATAATTATAACGCATTATACATCCTAGACACGGGTGTCATAGAGTTTCACCAAATATTTTAATATTCTAGAGTATTATGAATATTTATGAGTGCTTATAACTTCATTATGCATTATTAATAGCTCAGTATAATGTATTATAAATATGTTTATAATCCATTATAATGCATTATAGACATGGGTGTTATAGAAAGTGTTAGACGGGCTGAAAGACACACAAAAAAATGAATAAAATACACCTGTGTAAATGAGTGTTTAAGCATGTGCAGTAACATATATACTACAGTGAACACTGCAGCAACAACACCATGAAGACAAATGACACAAATGAGTCATCACACACTGACACATATTAAAAACTACACGCTTAAAGTATCACAGGCAACTGGACCTGCTTAGGTTCTCGAGGTTGTTTCAGAACTGAAGGAGTCTCTTGGATGAGAGGTGAAAAATCTTTAGGAACCTAAACAAGTCCAGTTGCCCATAACCCTTAACAAATACCATGACATGGAGGAGTGAGGGTCTCCACAGACACCAAAAACTATCATTAATCATTCAAGTACAATTAAAGTAACTCAGTGTATTTGTGCTTAAGTACAGTTTTGAGGTACTTTACTTGAGTATTTCTACTATGCTACTTTGTACTTTTACTCCACTACATTATCGAAGCCAGTATTGTACTTTTTACTCCACTACTTTAATTTGGCAACTTTAGTTACTAGTTACTTACTTACTTACTTTGAAGATTTGGATTATTAATACCAAATATAAGACATAAAAACATGATGTACTCAGCACTAGAGCCAGATTGATAGATCAATCGGCTGATATTATTGGCCCGATATTGGCCTATCACAGCTATATCTGTCTGCTGTCTGTTTCAGTATTGGCATAAGGCAGATTATTATTATTATTATTATTATTATTATTATTATTATTATTATTATAAGTATTATTATTATTATCATTATTATTACAGTCTTATAGGCAGCATTTTGTCTATATTTTTTCCTTTTCCACAATTCAAGTTTAATATGTATTTTCTGTTCTATCCCGGGTGTTTTTTTGTTTTTTTTAATGTATAGTTCTTTGTATATAAAAATACCAGTGAAAGGTTAACCTGCCTCTATGCCACTTACATACAAACACAAGAATATCAGCCAATATATCGATGTCAGAATTTGTTTATTCCCTAATATTGGTATCTGCATCACCCGAAAAATTCCACCATCAGTCAGGCTCTAGTGTGAAGCTGAGATGAGCTCCACCATTACCAGCTGCAACATAAAAGAGATTAACATATGAATGCATCACTAATTATAATCCAGTTATATAATACGTGTGATTCTAAAATGAACCATTCTACATAATGATGAGTATTTTTGACGCTTGAATTTTGTCCCATTAGCACACTTTGCGTAGATTTTAATGCCAATACTTTTGTACTTTAACTTAAGTAAGATTTTAAATACAGGACTTTTACTTGTAGCAGAGGATTTTTTACACTGTTACTTAAGTATAAGATCTGAGTACTTATTCCATCACTGGGACAAAGCCACTTTTAACTTACTACTGAACAGACTAAAGCTACTAACTACTGTAAATATATTAAAATGTTTCAACCAAGTCTATAAAAATGTTATTTACGCTACATTCATTTCATTTTTTTTGTTCAATGTAAAATCAGGTATATAGGCTTGAAATGGCTCTTAGATTTTCCTTTCATCAATGTTAAACAGCAAAATGTCACAGCCATACCAATATAAGGATTTTTCAGCACCATGGCGAGCGCCCGACTGCTCAGACAGACAGGCCTAATGAGCAGGTACATGCTTTGCATTTTTACGCAGATCTTCCCAGTATTCATAATTAACGAAATTTAACGTTTAACAAGCAAATATTTTAGTTGGAAAACTGAACTTTAGGCTAAATAACGAATATTAGCCATGAGGCCATGCATGGTTGCTAGGCAACCACATAAGCACCGCTACGAGCGCCGATTCTCGGTCGAATTTTCGGTGGTTGTTCAACTGGCCGTGGTGCGTTCATAGGTGCGCCGCATTTCTGGAAACCGTTTGCTTTTTTTTCCACCAGCCTCAAAACCATCTCATCCAATCAGAGGCAAGAGCCGGCCCCCCACATCTCCCCTCCGCCCAGACGCAGCTCTAATTGGCTGATGCGCAAATCAATTTCCCCAATCCGCTCGTGTGTGTGAATAAATAGTTGTTGGAAATGTGCCCTCCCACTGATATCTATGTAACCATTGAGTGAGCGCACACAGCGCCTGCATTAAGCCTGGAGAGCCGGAGAGAGGGGAGAGCACATAGATGCTGCTGCAGGTGTGAAGGCTGGAAAACAACAAACACAAACTAGCACCATGAGTATGAACTACGCGTCTGCGGCGCCCACGCAGAGGTCCACGTCGTTTTTCATCGAGGACATCTTACTGCACAAACCCAAGCCGCTCAGAGAGGTCATCCCCGCGCCCTTCTGCAGCACGCTGGCGTCCAGGATGCCCATCCTGGAGTACGGATACCCGCTGATGCCCACCCCGATACTGGCTCCGCATCCGCACCACCCGCTGCACAAACCAGAGCACCATCAGTACTTCTTCACCTCTGGTAAGAGACAGGAGGGACAGGAGACAGAGGACAGGCCTGAGGGAAACTTCTGACAGCAGCCTGCTACCTGTTGCTGGAGTCTATTGGCTATAAACGCTATTTAGTGATAAAAATAATATTTTTTTTTTTACTTATTCAAATAGGAAGACTGTTGTCAGTATTATTTATTAATGTATGGATTTGCACAAGCCTATATTAAAGGACTGTGTGTGGGAATATAACATCATCTGCAGTGACAGACGGGCTGACACAGATCCTCTCACTTGCAAAATGAAGGAAAAGTTAATAACCTGTACCTTATTCAGTTCTCATTTACTGCATAAAATGTTTAAAAAAAGAAAAAAAAAGAATAGTTTTAAAAGGCAATTGTTGCATTTAATTATTCTGTAAATTAATCTGTAAATAATGAGGCGAGACTGCCTTTACATTCACTACAAATTATGTGGGTGACAGAAATGATCAAAATCACCAAACGCCTGTTAGCCTAATTCAGACTGCATGATTTTTATTTCGATTTTTTTATTGATATTTTTATTGTTTAATTTGCCATTTAACATCATTGTTTCGTGCCCTGCAGGGATGCAGATGCCGGCTCTGTTCCAGCACCACGCAGAGTTACCGGGGAAGCACTGCAGACGCAGAAAGGCCCGGACGGTTTTCTCAGACTCGCAGCTGTCCGGCCTGGAGAAGAGGTTCGAGATCCAGCGGTACCTGTCCACGCCGGAGAGAGTGGAGCTGGCCACGGCGCTCAGCCTGTCCGAGACACAGGTAAACACACACACACACACACACACACACACACACACACACACACACACACCTGGAAGTGATATGTATCAATGAATGATGTCTTGAATGTGGATCCTTGGTTTATTCTTTCCAATGACGGCCCAAAGAAGATTAAACAAACCACAGAAACACCAACGAAAAATCAAAAAAAGAAAAAAGCCTCATAAATCGATATAGAAAAATAATACTGATATTTATCTATTAAATATACAACATAAACATCGAGCAAGTGTTACAGAGCAATACATTTTGGACATAGGCCTACAAATTTAGCAGTTTTACACCTACAGGCTTGCTGTTTATGCGTAATTCTTAATATATTCTAATAATATATAAATATACAGAAAAAAATGCTGATATTTCAAAATCGACATGTTATTCTACTTCTGTGTCATTTAAGGCTATATAAAAACCTAAAAAATACAAATAATTTTAGCTTTAAATTGTGGAATTTGAGGATTTCTTTAGGGGGAAATGGTGTATTTTAGGATCAAATCGAAAATCAATCCAAATTTATTTACATTTAAAAAATAAACAACAGCTGACCAAACAACAAAACAGTTCAAACAAATAATAATAATAAAACAAAAGCAAAACAGGATCCTCTTTCTAACTCACGACCCTGTTACATTTCCAGGTAAAGACGTGGTTCCAGAACCGGCGGATGAAGCACAAGAAGCAGCTGAGGAAGGCGCAGGACGAGAGGAAGACTCCCGGGGAGCTGGAGAGGACCGCGGACAACTCGAGCGAGAGCGAGCTGACGGAGAAGAGCGGCGCGGAGGAGCTGAAACACGGCCTGGAGGCGGACTACCTGCTGGAGGAGAACGACGACGACGACGACGACGACGTGGACATCGAGGACGACATTTGCTCCCCGGATCATCTACTATAGTAGGCTGCACGTTGTTT
>JAJHUR010086266.1:0-18766 GCA_027495735.1 Lutjanus campechanus | reverse complement strand
GAAAAAAAAGAAAAAAAGATGAAAATACAGGCTCCCAGAAAGACATGTACAGTCTGCAGTTAGACTCCCTGCTGTGTGTAGAGATCACCATCTTAGCCCCAAAATGTGCCTCTGTGTGCAACATGCTGCTATGTGCGTGTCTGTGCCGTGAAGATTTTGACCCCAACAGCAGATTTGTCTCTGAGTTAAACTTGGCAGGAAAAGATGACATCCTCGCTCCAGTGTCGAGTTGGAGATCTCCGACACGGCTAAGAGCCCAGACTCCTGGGGGAGTTATTAAAGAAGAAAAAGAGACTTAACAGAAACTTCACGTAATTCTCTTCTCAGAATATCTGTTCAAAATAAGATTATATAATTAATTCTGGGTCGCAACTGTTTAATATCCTTTGATAGCTGCCAAAATACCCTGTCCTCTGTGATCCAAGTGAGCCACATGGACACTTGTTACATCAGCTGTCGGGACACTGCAGCCTTGACACTCAGCGTTATACTTTATACTGGCTGTGGCTGCTCGTAGTGTTGGCAAACTAGGGATTTAAGCCTGTTTTAGAGTTGTACACACTGGATTAGAGCATTAGCAAAATGCTAAAACATAAAACGTGTGTGTGATTTAGAGATGATCAGAGCGGCAGTCTGTGCTGCGGTGGGAGCAAAGTGTTCAGTATAGGAAGCCTCTCATATACTGTTTACACACAACCTTACAGTTCTCAGAGAAACCCTGTACACACTTTCACACACTTTCTGCACACAGATGACAAAACAGACAAGCACACAGACACACAGACACACACACACACACACAGGGAGAATGATGAAACATGGCAGCAGAGAGCAAAAACAATCCCCCCTGAAACATGAGTTTTGCAGCAGGGATTTGCTGACACGCATGCAGACTTACTGTGTGTATCTGTGTGTATGTGTGTGCACACTTTGACTGTGTATATGTGAACAGTAACATTTCCCTTGCTCTAAGTGCAATGCAGACAGCGTACTGTAAGCTTGTGCTTGTGCTGTGTATCTCTGCTACACAGGGAGCAACGTGTGTGTGATGTTGAAGGAGGTGGATTCCCACTGCCATCGCACATCTGAGAGGATATAAACAACAATACGCCCAAAATCCACACACTGTGCATCAGTCAGGATCTACACACCTACTACAGAAACTAACTGAGTGAGGTATAAAATGAAATGGTCACAGGTATGAGGCCCTACAAATGTCATATCAAAAACTACCCGAGACACCATTCCCCTTCTGATCAACATGATCAGATCTGGGGAGTAACAGAGTACATGTAATGGGATTAATTTAATCAGAAAGAAGGTAACTGTAGTCCATTACAGTTACAAATTAAAAAAAAAAAGATAAAAACACTACAACGATTAATCTATAATTAATCAACTATTAAATTAATCTGCATATATTTTGATAATCAATGAATCATTTTGAGTCATTTTTTTAAAGAAAAAATTGCCCATGTTCTCTGATTTCAGCAGGACAAGACATTTGAGGATGTCATCTTGGACTTCGGGAAACTGATCAACATTTTTCACCTTTCTCTGATATTTTATGAGGAAAAAAAACAACTAATTAATTGATTGATTAATGGATAAAATGATCAACAGATTAATCAATAAGAAAAATAATCATTACAAGAAAGATTTGAAAAATAGGTCCAAACGTGGATTGTTTTCAGTCATTTTCTAATTTTAAAAAGCCTCCAATTTCTGTTTTCTTTACTCCTCTCCGACAGTAAACTGAATATTATTATTGAATAACGTTAAATGTACCTGTTAGACATGCCCTGAAGGTAAAGAGATAGTTACATGTGAAAAACAGACTACAGGAATTCATTTGCTTGGTGAAGCTGTATAAGTTTAGGCTCCCAGGTAGAGAGCACTCAGTGTCTTGAGATTATGGGCAGATTTTTTCTCATTGAACGACTTGATTGGTTGAAGAATAGGTAAACTTTTAGTCAACAAAGATTTTCTTTGGTTGACGACAGCACTACTGTATTGTCACAGTGAAAATGAGAAGTGAAGTGAAACTCTAGTATTTTTGTATCAAAATCCATTGTGTTACTGCCGAACACTGCCATATCTGACAGTAATGATTTATCTGTCAAAAAAAGGATCTTAACTTACAGAACCCACCCAAACTGGTGTAAAAAATAGATATTTACCATTAAAAGAGGCAGAAAAAAAGAATGTGTTGTGACGTCTAAGACCTCATTTGTTCTGTTCATAAAACAACTAAAAAAAAAGATTTAAAAAGATGCCTGAAACAAAAATATAGGGCAGCAACTAACGATTATTTTCACAGTTGATTAATTAGTTGATTATGTTGTCAATTAATCGATTAATACTTGTCAGAAAATGGTGAAACATGTCGATCAGTATTTCCCAAAAGCCGAAGATGATGTCTCAAATGTCTTGTTTTACTTACAACTCTAAATTAGCCAGTTTACTGTCAAAAAGAAGCACAGAAACCAAAAAATATTCACATTGAAGTTGCCAAAATCAGAGACTTTTGACTTGTTTTGTTTTTTTTAAGTACTCAAACCAGTTAATCCATTATCAAAATAGATGTGTGATTAATTAAACTATCGATTAATAGTTGCAGCTCTATATAAACATAAAGGACTCTTTGTGTTACAGTCCTCATGTTGCATTCAATCTGCAACACTTATTCTGATTTATCCGAATAATCCAGTGAAGTAGTGTAGGTCGGTGGTGCTGTTGAAACACGGATACTAGGAACAAACACAGGAGAAGCAGTATCCCAGCATCCACATGGTTGACATGCAAAAACCAGGGTATTAGTGCAATCAGATTATTTCTCCAAAACAAGCAAACAACACAGCAGCTTACACACAAACAGTAATAAACACAACACTTGCGAAATGAGAACAAATGCAAACAAAATCTTTGCCAAATTTAAAGCCTTGATATGTAACTGGAATGTTTCCCGCTGTGATCAAACACCGGCAACACGCGACTTTATTTATTTTAAATACTTGCAGGCTTAATATTTCAGTCTAAAACTGGCAGAGCTGTTGGTACGATTGTGTGCGAGTGTTTTATTTAGGCTCTCAACCAATTAAAACAAGGAAAACCAGTTTGTCATTTTTATAGGCAAGTCAGTGAGGCTTTAAAGGCCCTGCATGACAAAATCTCCAAACTCATGTTAACCAAATCAATTCTCAATTTGTGCTTGATATCTGAACTCCAGATCAAAACCCTCCTGTGTATCGTTCAGTCTTTTCAGATCGATATCTGCTCCGTGGAGAGCCACCTCGCTCCGTGCCAAGCCCTCTGCCAGTCATCAATACCCCAAAACCAGTGGAGAGCGTCTCCGGCCTATCACGGTCGTCCCCCCGGCATCCCCGGTGGCCAATGAGGTGGCGATGGAGTCGCAGTTACTTGCTGAGATAGCCAATGACATCTTTGGTACCGGGCAGGTTTTCAGTGCGGGAGGAAACTTAACACCACCCAACGGGACAGCAGGGAGAGAAGAAAGGGTGTGGCCGAGCCAGACATGCTGGTGCTTCACGGGTGCACGTGTGTGTGTGTGTGTGTGTGTGTGTGTGGAATTGTAGCACTACTTGTAAGGACTTGTTTAAAGGGCTGGACATTAGAAGTGACTATTTTTTAGTTTGAGAAAATGAAAGGGCAAGATTTAAGCCAAGAGTGAGGGTTTGATTCACAGAGTCAATAAGATACCTGCTTGCATGTTGTGTTGGTAATCTAACCTGTTCTTGATGTTAAAGGGATAGTTTGGATTATTTGAAATGGGATTATATGAGGTGCTTATTGATAGAACCCTTTAATAAAAGTCAGCTGCTTTAATACACATTTATTACGCAGTTTAATTCATTATTAATAATTTCACCGGTTAAAGTCAGACATGTATCGATGAGGAAGCCGTGTGCACATGTGTCGAAGTGATTCCTGGAACTCTGACCAACAAACTTGTGTGTTTCACTTCCAGATTCACAAGCATGTAAAGAAGAAGCAAACCACATCAGAAAATGCCACTGTTTGTCATTCTCGCTTTGAACAATCTGTGCCAACCACCTGTGTTAACCAAACACTGAAAGGCCTCTTAACCGTCTACACTGCCTCTTCCGGTTAGTTTGGGTTATTGTGTGACTACAGTGAATCCAAGCCAACTCTTTAAAACAGTGAAGCCACACAAATACACACATTTACTCATTTTGTTCTGACCTGACTAGTGTTGTATTTGCTCTCAAATGTACGTCACTTTGGATAAAAGTGTCGATTAAATGAAGCTGTACAATTGTAAATAACACAAACTACTGTTAAGGAGTCTGGTTGCTATACAGAAAGTGAGATTTGGTTTATGAAACAGTGGTTTCCTGCAGGAAAAAGGTTGCCTGATGGCAAGGTAAAGAGACAAAAATATTCTAAATATAGTGCACACTTAAACTGGTACTGATTTTTGTGGGTGTGCCTTTTTGTCATGTGGCTAAAATTGTGTGGTTTTACTGCTGCTTGCTTAGTTTCTCTGCTTCTCCACACTGAAACCATCTACTGTATGTACCTCATACAACCCCACTTCAAAAAGTAATCATTATTTCTTTAATAAAAGTCGGCTGCTTTTATACACATTTATTAAACAGTTTAAATTATTTTGAATAATTTCACCGGTTAAAGTCATACATGTATCGACGAGGAAGCCGTGTGCACATGTGTCAAAGTGATTCCTGGACCTCTGACCTACAAACTTGTATGTTTCACTTCCAGATTAACAAGCATGTAGAGAAGCAGCCGCATCAGAAAACGCCACTGTTTGTCATTCTCGCTCTGAACAATCTGTGCCAATCATCCGTGTTATCCAAACAAAGCCTTTCCCAGTGAACCATGGTAAACTTTCAGCCCACCGCATTCGCCGTATACGCATACATTTACACACACATGCCTGTCAACTGTTTACACACACACTTAATAAGCAGTAAACAACAAGGTCAAACAAACAAAACCTTTTGTTGGGTCAGTGCACTTCAAACGGAGTGCCACTCTTCACATTGTACCCTTTCAGAAGGATCCCGGCGCCAGCAATTCCAGCACCGCGGTGCCAAACATGCATGGAGCACCACCTCAATTAACGCCTTTTCTACTGTATATTTTCCCATACAGACTTGCGTCAGCGAACCCCTGGAGTTAGCCTAGCACTCGCTCTCAACCCCACGCTATTTATGTACGCTTCCCTAAGTAACTTACTCAGTGAGGATGCCACAAGCTTCACAAAGGCTGTTTGTTTTTCGCAGACAAATGGGGATCCCCCCTCCCAAAACTATGAAACCAAAAATTCTGCTCAGACGCTTTTACGTGCAACAACAAAATCCAAACAATTTTGGGAAAACAATTGGAAATAAACATTAAGTAAACTAAGACTTCTTCTAGACTTTACAAGCAAACACTGACAAGTTTCTTGCAAGGCCCAAACAAACAGGGCTGCAACTAATGATTATTTTCATTATTGATTAATCTGACTATTATTTTCAGTGATTAATCAATGAATTATTCGGTCTATAAAATGTCAAAAAAAATTGCATAAAGTGCTCATCACAAGTCCCACAGCTCAAGGTGACATATGCAAATTGTTTATTTTGTCCAGCTAACAGTCAAAAACCCAAAGACTTCATTTACTGTCTCGAATGATGAAGAAACGCAGCAAATCCTCACAATTATGAAGCTGGTAACAGCAAATCTTTGTTTGAAATATCGATCATCAAAATAGTTGGCAAACAGTTTAATTAAGATCAACTAATGGTTGCAACTCAACAAACAAATTCTGCTTCTTTGTACGCTGGCTTGTAATTGAGAAAGAATGAAATTCACATTTTCACAGCAGAGATCCGTAAGATACACCAAACAGGGAGACATGCAGCATCATGCTCCACACCACAAACATGTCAAAATGAGTGCCTTTGCCAACTGAAGGGTTCCCACACCTTTTCCCAAGTCAAATTCAAGCACTTTCAAGGTAGGTTTTCAGCTTTTCCAGCCATATTTATGTACATATACATGCTCAAAATCAGATGTTTTTGTGCTATAAACAACCAAAATTATGTTTCATGACAGAATTCAACAGAAGGGAGATAAATTAAAGGAAAATACAACTAAAACAGTTTCAAAATGTGACACCACCTTCTTAAATGTGAATATTTTCTGCTCAGTAAACTGCATATGGGGTTGTGGATAAAACAAGACATTTGGGAGACAATGATCAGCACTTTTGACTATTTTCTGACATTTTATGGACCAAATCTACAAAATAATTGACAGATTAATCGACAATGAAAATAACCATTAATCGCAGCCCCATCCTATACAGTAAATCCTGGCTGAGTCAATATAAAACAACCACATAAACAATTACTGAATTACTAACTTCAAGTTTTAATAAAAAAAATCTTTTTTTTGTTTGTTTTTGCAGTCATAACCTTATGTAAAGATGGTTTCCAAAACTGCATCACCTGATCTGAATACACAGCCTAAGCTGCGCCCACGTAGATGCAATCAGTTTTGAGTGGAACCACCAAGTCAATGAACAGGCGAGCACAACAACAAGCACAAAAGAAAACACAAAATAGTGTGATTAACAAAAATGGAACTCCATCTGTGTCTACAAAAAAACTTTCCACCAGAGGTGACAAAAATACACTCATTCTTTGCTCAAGTCAAAGTACAGATACTTGTGAAAAAATACTCTGGTAAAAGTAGTGTTTCAACTTGTTTACTGCAGTAAAATGTGCTCTGGGTATAAATGTCCAGTACACAGAATACACTCGTGTTGTTTTGTTTATTATAATATCTTCTACAAGTATGGCTGTAAGCTGAGTGTGCATGAAGGACAGCAACCACACCCCAAACAAAATTTCTCCTTGGAGACCAATAAAGTAATTTCAAATCTCTAATTTCTATGTGTGTGTTTTATTCTGTTAACACGGTCACTTTACAGCCCAGTGATCAATGGCGGGCTGCAAGGCTGAAGCAAGGCAGAAAAAAATACCTAATTACAGCCACTTATCCTCAAGCTGAGGGGCTGCATCAGGTGGCACAGAGGGAGAGAGATGGAGAGGAAGAGGGAGGTGGTGTAAACACTGCTCTGACCAGCTACTCAGAGGCTAACCACACTGGCTGGCACATTAACATTGTACTGAGTGCCATAGCTGTCGGGTTGGGATGTTAGCTCCACACAGAGGTATTCAGGAGCTTAAAGCCTTTGATAACCTTGATGTCTTTATGTGCCAACAATGCAGCCGATACCTGAACCACACACACTTGTTTTCTATTCTAAGTTGTTTCACTAACCAGAGTAAATGCTTTTATTTTGGTGAAATCGATATGACGTTAAGTGACCAGAGAGGGAAACGAGGGGTTTTAGAATGGGGCTGGGTGATACATGGCTTAAAAATAATATCTCAATATTTTTAGGCTATGCTGCGATATACAATATCTATCTCGATATAACCATTTTCTCCAAAATAATACACTGTAATTTACCAAATAGTGATGTTCTTATAGATTGTGATGCATTGCTGTAAATTAATAGTATATAAAGTCCACAGTCTGCCCAGAGAATAGCTTCAGACTGTAGAATTGAGATCAGATATGAGAAGTTACTAAGTACAAATATTAATATTTTTCAGACAACTTTTCACTTTTAGGCCCTACGTTTAAACACAAATATCTGCGCTTTCTACTCCTTATATTTTCAAAACAGACATGTTACTTTAGTTTTAATGCATTTGAGAGGAACTCTTGATTTATTTTGCATCATTTTGCGCCACCTTCCCAACATCAAGACTGATTTCAACCTAAATGGATGGAACAATAACACACAGAAAAGATGATTTCTCATTGTATCAATCAGAGCATATCAAGCACAACAGACATAAGATAAAAATGACGTAAAATGTAAAAGACATATAAAGACAAGATGAAAAAGATGCAACAAAATGAAAAACAAAGAAAAAGATGTAACAAGACAAAAAAGACAAATATACATACAAAAGAAGATTCCTTGGTGTATCCATCAGTGTATATCACCCAAAACAAGACGAAAACAACATAAAAGAGGTAACAAGACAAAACAAGGGACTGAGAGGGAGACTCAACCACAGAGAAAAGGTGAGGTTCAATCAGCTTTGCATAGAAACAGACAGAATGTCCTCCAGAAGGCGACTTTTTACTTTGTCTATGAGTTCTTTTTCACTTTTACTTGAGTAAAAGTACTTTTGCCACTTGTGTATGAGATATGGAAATATATGATTCTTCAAAGTCAACAAAAGCCTGTACCTGTGTTCTTCCACTGAACAGAATTAGATCGTTCTACTCTGGATCATCTAAAGGCTATTTTTCAAAGTGCTGTCAAAAGATTCGATAGCACAAAAACATCAGCGTCACGTCTGACTGACAGTTCCTGGTCAGGCCGACACGGCCCCACAGGACGGCAGCACTGCTGCAGTTGCATCAGGACAGAAACAAACGGCAGCTCTGTGAATAACAATCCTCACAGGCGTGTTTACAGTAAACAAAGCTTTGTGAATGGGAGCAGATAAACAGGGCGACATACAGCGCCCAGCGGGATGTAGGCACCTGTGAAGTAATTAGCCCAGCTTACAAGGATGGCACTCTGTGAGTGTGGCATGAGGGCGGTGGTGCCGAGCCAACGGGAGCAGAGAGAGGTGGATGAACGGGCTGACTCAACCTGACAGCACGGGACATGATAATAATAATGCAAACACTCCTGGTGCAAACAAGGCCGAGCAGGTCACAGTGTGGGCTGACACTGTAAGTGACTTAAAGGAAGAATTTGGATTATTATATTATATTATATTATATATTATTATATAGTTTCACTGCCTTAACTTGATGGCAGACAACTTTTTCTGATGGGAAACCACCATTATATGAGCCACAGATTGCTCTCTTTAAAGCAACCAGACACCTGAAGCAAAAACTACTACCTTGAATGGTTGTAGAGCTGCAACGATTAATCAATTATTAATTGACTATTACATTAATTGCCAACTATTTGGATAATCCATTACCTGTTTTGAGTCATTTTTTCCCCCCAGAATTAAGTCCATACTCTCTGATTTCATCTTCTTAAACGTGAATATTTTCTGGTTTCTTTACTCCTCTGTGACAGTAAACTGAATACCTTTGAGTTTTGGACTGCACAAGACATTTGAAGACGTCATCTTGGACTCTGGGAAACACTGATCGACATTTTGTACTATTTTCTGACATTTTATGGACCAAACAATCGATTAATTGATTAATGGAGAACACGGCTGACAGATTAATCAATAATGAAAATACTCATTACAGGACAGACTGAAAAAAAGGTCTGTGTGCTCCACATGATTGGACCTATTTTTCCATTGACAGGACTGATTAATCGATTAATCGTCTTTTTAGTCATTTTATGATTAAAAAAAGTCAGAATTCTCTGATTTCAGCTTCTTAAATGTGAATATTTTCAGGTTTCTTTACTCCTCTCTGACAGTAAACTGAATATTTTTGAGTTGTGGACAAAATAAGACATTTAAGGACATCATCTTGGACTTTGGGAAACACTGATCAACATTTTCATTTCATGGATCAAATCAGTTACTTGAGAAAACAATCAACCGATAAATCAATGATGAAAATAATTATTAGTTGTAGCCCTTAAAGCACTATATTAGCTGAAACAATTTTATGATATATTATTCTGAGGTAATACAAAAGCAACGGAAAGTAATCAAGTTACTTTACTTTAATACTGTGATATTTGTATTACATTACTGAGTACATTTTCAGTAGGTAATTTGTAACTGTATCAGAATACATTTTTAAAGTAACCCTCCCAGGCTGTTCATTTCTAAATGTATACAGTAGGTTCTAAATGTGAAGCAGTTAAAGGACCATTAAAGCTATGAAGGACCATTAAAGCCATGAGGGGCGGAAGTAAGATAAACTCTGTTGATTTCCAGACGGGAAATTGTGTGTACTTTGTCAGAATCCCATGGAGATGTGAGGTTTCCCTACTACAGGCATGATGATGTAAACTCTGGCTGAACTCACCCAAAACTGACACAACCGCGGCTGCTGAAATGTCAGCCTGCGCCTCCTATTTTCTGCCCCTCATCTATTCATCATCCATCACCCTCTGTGTCCCTCCATCTCTGACTCTCCCTCTCCCTCCCTCCCTCCCTCCCTCCCCTCGTCCTCCTCCTCCTCCTCCTCTCATCCCCCTCTCCCCTGATCAGGCTAAGATCATGGATCACACAGAGGGAGTTATTTATAGACCAGGATTCCCGAGGGAGCTCCTCGCCCCACCGGGGATCCATGCACTCAAACCACAACCCCATGCATGTTTTACTCACAGCTTATGAGGGTCTGATGTGGACACTCATTTAAAAATGATCTATTAGTGTCACAGTTTGTGTGATAAAAACAAAGCCATGCATGAAAATATAAAGTGCCTGCAGATTAAGAATGAATAGTAATCGCTGACATGGTGTTACACACACACACACACACACACACAGGTGCTGACAGAGGAGGGAGGCAAACGCCATGGCGACTGGTGGGATCGCAGCCAGCGGTTGGTTAGGCAGGGGAGGAGGGGTGGGGCTAGGGATGGAGGAAGGACCAATAGTGATGGGCAATTGAGTCAACACATGGCCTGCATGTGCAGTCAGCTCAATGCTGGGAAGGGTGTGTGTGCATGTTGATATATGTCACTGCACGTCCCTGGAGCCCGATAGTTTGTTGTTGTGTATGTCACCACCTCTTTGTTTTCTTCTTCTCGTTTCTCTCTCTTTCTCTGAGGACAGCTGGTCAGCGTTAAAGCAACTTATCGAGCTGTTTACAACATTGTTTAGAGATGATGTGTTTTCAGGTCCGTATACAAGATAAACAAGATCTTAATTGGCCTTTTCCAACTAATCTACAAGTGATTCAAACCTTGACTGCACAAACTACACTCTTACAAATAAAGGTGCTAACTAGAACCATAACGAGTTCTTTGGCTTGTCCGCATAGGAGAACCCTTCTTGGTTCCTGGCAGAACCTTTTGTAAATGTTCCACTTGGAACACTTGGTCTTCAGAGCAAATATAAAAGGGTTATACCTAGAACCATCTGGGACATGGTCCACCTAGAACCTCCTGAGAGGTTATAAAGAACCATTATGGTACAATGGTGGAACTGAGAATCCTATTTGGGGGTTCTACCGCAAACCTTTTGCAACCCTATTGCAATGGATTCCTCTAGAACCCACCCAAGGGGTTCTGCAGAGAACACTTTTATATTCCAAGGTTTTTATCAAGAACCCATTCAAGGGATTCTACAGCAGATCCTTTTATATTCCATTGGTTTTATCTAGAACCCACACAGGTAGTTCTGCTGAGAACACATTTATATTCCAATGGTTTTATCTAGAACCCATCCGGGGAGCTCTGTTAAGAACACTTTTATAGTCTGATGGGTTTATCTAGAACACACCCAGGGGGTTCTGCTGAGAACAGTTTTATATTCCAAGGTTTTTACCAAGAATGCACCCAAGGAACCAAGAGGTTCTACAGCAAACTCTTTTATATTGCAATGGTTTTATCTAGAACCGACCCACGGGTTCTGCTGAGAACCTTTATATATACCAAGGGGTTCATCTAGAACCCACCCTGAGGGTTCTAACAAGTGCCCTTTTAAATTACGATGAAACAGTTCTTGAAGAGATCTTACTCCTAAACAGGGTTCTTTGTGAGACTAAGAGTTCCATTAAAAACACTTTCTACAAAAAAAAAAAGGTTCTCCAGAAGTAAATGGTTATAGGTAGAATCTCAACCACTCAGGAAGAATCCTCTTGGAACCCTTATTTCTAAGAGCGTAAAGTACAGACACAAGACAGAGATGTGGAGCCACATGGTCACACTGCATGCGCACTGGCCACCGACCAAAATACAAACAAAACCATGGTTATCAGATGATGCAAGGGCAGAAAATGTAATCCAGCACAGAAATCTAATCCAGTGAGAAAGTCTTACTCTAATTTGTTCATAAGAGGTTCCAACAGTTTTGTGAGATTTTTAATAAGAACTTCATATTTCAGAATAATGCATCATTTTTCTTGAAGTCTCGAGCAATCAACAGTGAAAATGTGTCCTGTAAAGCTGATCTTTGCTATTAAATCTCTCCTTTTGTGTAAGAGCACAAACTTTTATACATATTATCCCCCCACACACACACACACATACACACACACACACACACACACACACATACACAATAGGCTGTGGGGAGGAACAGACGCAGCCACTGCCATCTGCTCCATTCAGTTTACCGATTGGTGCTGAGCAAGTGTCTCCATACATCAGTACCACTCAATAAACACTGCCACTACTCCAAGCTGCACACCCACACAGCAAACCAACATGTACACACGCAAACACACACTCACGCACAAACATACTCACTGGAGAAATTAGTTCATCTAAATACAAGCACACACATAAGCACTTAATAAACTCATCATTTACACACATAATAATTACACACCAGCTACACCAACCAGCTAAAACTGAATGAGAATTTCATCTACACACACACACACACACACACACACACACACACACACACACACACACACACACACACTATCCAGACCAGCAGTGATCTGTACATACAGTAACAACAGGAGCTCTTACCCATCAGTTGTGCCGTGCTGTCCGGTTGTTCTGCGCTTGTGTGTGCGAGTGTGTGTGTGTGTAGTGTACACTATCTGAGAGAGAGAGAGAGAGAGAGAGAGAGAGGGAAAGTGTGCGTGTTGTAGCCAAAAGTGCGACTCTGAACAGAGCTGTAAAGTCCACTGCGGCGCGAGAACACAGCAGACCAAACCTGGTTCTGTGTAGTGAGAACAGACCTGTCTCCCTCCCTGCCTTTCACACTCTCCGTCTCTCACTCCACCGCTCCTCTCCTCTGTGTTTCTCTCACTGACGTGCTTCGCTCTGCCCTCCGGCTGCCACTCTCTCTCTCTCTCTCTCTCTCCTTCCCTCCCTCTGTTCCTCCCGTCCCCTCCCACTCTCTCTTTCTCACTCTCTCTCTCTCAGTGACATCAGAGGGCAGTCTCAGGCATGTTGAGCATTTTATGGGAGTCTCTCTTCTGCTTTCTCTCTGCCTGCTAACACAGCGAGCAGCAGAGAGGCAGAGGGCGTCACATTGGGACCACATTCTTATTTGACTGGACGCAGACCTGCACACTCATAAGAGGTGGAAAAGGCGACATGTTCATCAAGCAATCCCCTGTAGGATTAGAACTTAAGTAAAAAATAAAAAAAAGTACTAAGAGACGTACTAAAGTAAAAGTAAAGTAATAAGTAGGGTACAACAGTAAACATAAAGCTACTTTACTTAGTACTTCTCCTTTTGTAAGTAAGTATTTTTGCATTGTGGTATTAATGCTTTTACCTCAGTAAAGGATCTGAGTACTTTTTCATCACTGCAGGTCACAGAATCTGATGGATCACCGTCACTAGTACTATGACTTATTTTCCTGAGTCACCAGTTAACACGGTCACTCATTAAACCAGAACACCGGTGGGTCTTGTTTCAGTACGTGTTCGGTTTTATTTCCCTTGTAACTTGCGACAATGATGGATGTTAAAGTGAGATAATAATAAGGATGCAGTGGGAGTTCGCCTGAACTCAGCAAAATGATTCTGAACTGTAACGTTAACGTTGCAAGTTAATACACAATTCACTTAAGTCAGTGTTAGCTGACATGCTAACAAGCTGCCATGCTTTCCATTATAAACAGGTTAGGAAAGATTTGATAGGTTACGCTCGGACACCCGTTAACTTGATTTGGCCTGGGGCGGAGGTTTAGCTCAGTTGGTAAGCGTCTGTCCCATGTATGGAGGCTATCAGTCCTCTGCAGTGGCCGCTGGTTCGACTCCCGCCTTCGGCCCTTTACTGCGTGTCATCCCCTCTCTCTTCACCCCCCTTTCCTGTCTATCTTCAGCTATGCTATCAAATAAAGGCACAAAAGCCCAAAAATATAACTTAAAAAAAAAAAAAAACTTGATTTGGCCGGTCAACGTTAATTTAGCAACTAGTTAGCTAACGTTAAGTTAGTTAAGCAGCATATTACGTGGTCGCCAGCAAACAAGACTTACCTCTTTCCTATGGCTCTGCTCAAAACTAGAGTCCATTGTAAACATCCATGTTTAAGAGGGAAAAGAAGATGATGCAGTTATCTTTTTGTGATTGATTGGACCTGTTATCTTTTTGGATTGTGATTGGACCCGTCACTGACCCTTACCCTACCCAGCGCCTAAGCCTGACCCTTCCTCAAACCATAACCTAAACCTAAACCTAAACCTAATCCTAACTCTAAAACCGAGCCTTAACCCTCAAACAGCTCCTTAAACGTGTGGTGTCCAGCATTTTGGCCCCTCAAAGCTGGTTCTGACCCCACAAGCATAGTGGGTTCTCGGTTTTTGGACACCGCAAATGTAGTTAAATAAGCTCACCCGCACACAAAGACATATATTCACTTCCTGGAGATTTGCTCTAACCCTAGCCATATTGACTATTTGCCTAACCTAACCTTACCCTAATCGTAATCAAAGTCTTCACCCTAAAGATTTACATGATGGGGACTTGCGTTTTTGTCCCAATAAGGAAAGTGAGTCCCCACAATGTGAGTGTGTAAAAAGATTTATGTCCCCACAACATGAGCAATACACAACCACACACACACACACTTTTTCTGCATCCTCTCAATCCAAAAGCCTCCTACACACCAGCAGCCTAACACAACAGACAGTTATGAAGTTGTCTTGATGATAATGGTTGCTGCTTGGCCTTGCAACTGGAACGCTTTATAACCACTGAAGACACACACACACACACACATATAAACACAGTAGATGCTACAGCTAGGGTGTAGTCAATACTCTTTGAGTACCATATGTTGTAGCAATCTTTGTTTGGACACTTTGCCTGGTCTTGTTTATATTTTTAAACAGATATTTCACCATTTTAGTTATAATTATACAAATTCTGTGACTGTGCAGATCACTACCAGGCAACAGATGGTGAAGCACCTACTGTAATGCTACCACAACTGTTAGATGCAACCAGCAGAGAGAATTTTTGAGTTTAAGTATTTTTGTATAGTATAGTCTCAGTTCTCTTTAAGATGCATAATCTAATATTGCTATGTAGTTAGAACTTTACGCATAACTGGGCAGCTTTCCAACAATATAATGCATATAGAAGCCTACATTTTTGGAGAAACTCACAAAAACTGAAATGCTAAATAATTCACACTTGATGCTGGTCAGAACCTGCATGTCCCAGAGGAATTTGCGGCTATTCTACAAGTTCATTTTTTGGAATAAAGCTGAATATTACCTCCAGAAACAAAAACTTTTCTATGGATGTCAGTTTTTGAGTCACAACAAAGGCCAAAATGGGGTCTGCCTATAGGTAAGCCAGCAATTGATGGCTTGAGGCCCCTACAGAGTACGAAGAGCGAGGAGACAGCAATCAGTCTAAAACAGAGCAGTCAATAAAACAGGTTCTTCAAAAATTGTGAATTACTGCAACCCCCAGAGATCCTTGAGCATATAATCACAAAGGTGTACAAAAAATATTAGACTGATGGGTCCAGTAGGATGTGAGAACCTGTGCCTGGCAGAGATAATAAAAGCAAAAAGTAATACTTAGAAAGAAAATGTGGAAAAGCTTGAGACAGATTTATACATGGATGCCTGAAAAATGTGTTGCAGATGAGTGACGAAGTTTGGATTAAATGATAATGAGGGGCTATTAGGGCGGTTGAAGGACTTGCCTATCAAGTGGCATCAGAGTCCACTAATGACAAGTGCTCCTCTGGGGGTGACACCTGACATATGTCTCGCTGTCATATCAATGGGCAGTTTGATACTCAGCCAATAGGAGTGAATGGAAGCAGGCAGGATGGGACTAACTGCAGTATGAATACTTGTTTACTTGGTGAGTGTGTAATTGTATAAAAATTACCATATTTGGGCTTTTCCTCATTTGCGAAAGTGCCTACTTTATAATCCCCGTTCAATCACACAGACTCCAAGACTGGAGGAGTGACAGGATGCCAGTTGTGAATTGAATCTGATGGTGCTGCTGGCATCAAAGACTCAAAAGGCACTCTGCAGCAGAACATGGGGTTGCAAAACTTTAATTTTACTCCAGTGTTCTCTCACAAGCAGGAGCATACTCGCGAACCTCGAGACCTCAAAAATAGGGAGAATTTCGAAACCAAAGAAAACTAAGCTTCAGAGTTTTTGTTTCCTATATTCTAAGGATAAAAAGAACCCTCCATCCACAAGAATGAAAATAACAAAATAATAAGTATATGGCAACATCATTTTTACGTAGCAAAAATTCTTCTTCTGGATTGGTGCAGCTGTACCACAGCTGGAGACAACAGACTTTTAGAGTTGTAGGGCTTACAGACTACAAGCTGTACAGTGCTAATAAGAAAGAGGTTGTGTCAATGAAAAGGAAAAAAGGTGTGAAAATTTGTCATAGATCGGGAGAAATTCAGGAGAACTATGATTCCGGAAAGAAATAAGGAGAGGGCAATGAAAAACAGGAGTCTCCTGGGAGGGTTGGCAAGTATGGGCAGGAGTGACAACCAGTAGTGCTTGTATGGATTGGAATTAGAAACAAAAGCACAAAGTTTTTTTCTACGTCTCTCACTGATCCTCTCAATCAGTAGCTTTCTAATTCTGTACAATACAACTTAAACAAGCTATTGTTAGAATGTACTCGCCCAGTTGGATTGTATATGTAAATTACACGCCCTACACTGAACACACCCAAAAGCTACAGGCTAAGGAGAGTCAAAAGACAGGGCAAGGACATCAGAATCACAGGAAAACAAAAGCACTGGACACCACAACAACATATGACACATTAACTTCTTTGTGACACTGATGACACTGATCAATACCCTAAAATTATGCACAATGCAATTGTTCTAAAACCAATAATCAGGTACGTTTCCTCACGATTACCATATAATTATCTCCACCTAGCGTAGTCGTTGGGAGATCATGTGATCAGTTGTGTGTTTGCACATGTGTGCATGCGACTGCCTCTGTGATCTCTTGTCCGCAGCTTATCTTACATTCTACTGGACCTGTCAGACAAATTTTTTGTGCACATCCATGACTGTAATGCAGAAAGACCCCTGTGATTCACCATTTATGAAAAACCTTGGAAAACTTTTTTTTTTAATGGCTTCACACAATAGCCATGTTTCTGGGCCATCCCATTCTCAAGAACGGCAAGAGAATTTCTTCAAATTTGAGCAGATTAGCAGATCAGATTTGTGTGGTCAAAGTTCACAATGACCTCACTAAACACAATTTTAGCCATAACTCAAGATTTCATCCACTAATTATGACAACATTTCATACAAATGTCTAATACATCAGACCGGCACATGCGGGAACTTCGCCAAAGCATCAGGAGGCGCCAACTTTTAGGGAGTAAAAAAGCAGGGATCCTTGCCTGAACCTGAGCGTTATATCTTAATAAAAGATGGTTAATCAGTCAGCCATCAGGCTCCTTCGGTCCTCCCCCTTCCAAGTGGATTCACAGGCAACAGTAGCCAGACTGATAATATTGAATTATCAGGTGTTGTTAGTAGAGCTGCAACAGTTAGTTGATTATTAGTGGACTATTAAATTAATCAATGATGTATTGCCTGTCTGATGTATAAAATAAAATGATGAGGTGATGACATCAACTTTACTGTGACATCATAATGCTCAGCTCTCTATCAGTCCTCTGTACTCCTCTGTAAAAATAGTCTTGAAGTGAAGACATGTTTCTCACTGGAAATTATTCACTGGAATTATATATATGTCAATATAGTGATAACTTCCATATTAAATTCCTCCAAAGATTTCACAGCATATGATTCTGGACTTACATGGTTGTAACCTGCAACTTGACTGGTTGGCGGAAGCATACATACTGTACATCTTTTATTGCATTTTCATTTTGAAATTGGTAACAATATAATTCAAAGAAAAGGGAGACAAGACAATACAAAATACTTTCCTTAAGACTGCAAATCTCTGTTGGTTGCATCTGGCAGATGTGGTGGCACTGCAGTAGGTGTTTCACCAAGTGTTGCCTGGTGGAAATCTGCACTCCTCTCGTTATTTTTTTTCCCCTCCAAATTGTATCAAAATATTTTACAAAGTATGTCCACACAGGGTTTTTTTTTTAAACTCATTCTGACAAATTGAACCTCTGTTCATGTTGAGGATAGGTGAAGCTATGTTGGGAATTATGTGATGTCACTAAACTGTGACTAATAAAAATGATTAGGGTGCAATCTGACCTGCCCAGATCAGATACAGCAAACCTGACAGGAGAGTGAGGGAGATACCCAGAGTCTTGTAAAGAAGTTGATTCAGTCTGTCTGATTGACAGAAATATAACAGAAATATACCCAGATTTCTATTAATTCCTTACCTCAATAAAGGTTGCTGGGTTCCTTGTTTAAGATATCAGATTACTTCAGAACACCAACAATAATCACATTATCTAAGTTCATGCAAATGCACTGATTTTTTTACACATACTGCTTAATCTAATGTGTGTGTTTGTGTGTGTTGGGTGGTCTGCATCTGTGTGTTTGCTGGAGCTATTTTTGAAGTTCAGTGCAGAATCCAGGAAGCCAAGTT
>JAJHUR010086265.1:0-35153 GCA_027495735.1 Lutjanus campechanus | reverse complement strand
CAGACTTTAAATATAACTCTGAGTCCTGCCACATCCAGAAATACTCGGATGACACTGCTATTGTAGCTTGTATAAGGAATGGACAGGAATCTGAATATAGGGATTTGATAAAATCCTTCAGTGACTGGAGTCATAAAAACTGCCTCATACTAAACACCTCAAAGACAAAGGAAATGGTCATTGATTTCCGTAGATCCAAGCCCCCTCTTCAGCCTGTGAACACTTGTGGAATGGACATCGAGGTGGTAACAAACTATAAATATCTTGGTGTTCACCTGGACAACAAGCTGGACTGGTCCCTTAACACAGATGCACTCTACAAAAAGGGGCAGAGCCGCCTCTTTTTCCTAAGGAAGCTCAGATCTCTAAACATCTGCAGTAAGATGCTGCAGATGTTTTACCAGTCTATTGTGGCAAGTGTTTTATTTTATGCTGCAGTCTGTTGGGGAGGAAGTTTGGGGAAAAAGCAAGCAAGGAGGCTGGATAAGCTTGTGAAAAAGGCTGGCTCTGTGATCGGAGTAAGGATGGACTCTCTGGAGGAAGTTGTGGAGAGAGACACAATGAGGACGGTGGAGGCCATCCTAAACAACATGGATCATCCACTGCATAATACCTTGATGGACCAAAGAAATAATGGTGGTGGAAGGCTCCTCTCTCTTCGTTGTAGGACAGAGAGATACAGAAGATCTTTCACACCAACTGCCATCAGACTCTATAATTCTTATACTAATAGATGAGACTACTACAGACAAATGAATTTCCCCTTGGGGATTAATAAAGTATTTCTATTCTATTCTATTCTATTCTATTCTATTCTACAAGATCCCCAGACAATGGAGCCTAATACCATTAGCAATCACCTGATTTTTCCCTTCATGTCACCATGTGGTTGGCATGTGTGGTTTTGAGGGAAATATATTGAGAACTACTGGATAGATTACTGTACCATGAAATTTGTTACAAACATTTATGTTCCCCTAACCCTAAGTGACCGAGGATATATTGTAGCTCTGGTGATCCTCTGATTTTTCGTCTAGTGCATTGTTCTACATTCTACATTGTTAAAAAAAACGAAAAAAAAAAAAAAAAAAAAACAACATATCCTATTTGTAGCCGTCCCCAATGTGAAAGCAGTACTTTCAGGTGTTATCAAAGATATTGCAACAATGAAATTGGAATAGAGGTGCACATGATCTACCACGTGATGAACAAAGAGAACTGGAAGTTGTCAGACAGAAGAGTACAGATCTCCACCAGGCAACCTGAAAAGAATGGATGTGATCCATTTGTAATCACCAACATTTTGATTAGTAAGCATAATTTTTTTTCACTTAGTAACTGGGCTTAGATTTTTTTTGTAATTCAATTAAATGTAACTAGTTACATGTAACTAGGTTCCAAGAGGTTTTAGCTAGATTTTTCAAACAACTATGACAATAAAATAAGAAATTAGGAAAACAAAGAGTGGTCATTTTCAGGGTACATTCCAATTTCTAGTTAATTTTTTTATAAAGTTCACAGAGCACCAGTTAGATGAAACTCCTGACCAGTGGTTGATTTTAAAAGGACAGTTCACCCCAAAATACATATTTTTCCTGTGTCCTTGGCATGAGTTGCTGAATTTAGGAGATATTGGCCATAGATATGTTTGCCTTCTGTCCAATATAATGGAACTAGATGACACTCAGTTTGTGTTGCTCAAAGTGTTAAAAAATACAAAACTCTATGCCGCTTCCAGAAATCATGACCTGGTCAGTCAAGATAATCTGCACACCTTGTTGTGAGCAGTTTCATGTGGGAGCTATTTTCTTTCTTCAGCAGAATCTACCGGAACTACTTTCTTTCCAGTGGAAATAAATTATCTTGCATAACCAGGTCATGATTTCTGGAAAGAGACATTGGTTTTAAATTTTTCAAATGTATTTTCTTGGTGCTTCAAGCACGACAAGCCGAGTTCCATTTAGTCCCATTATATTCGAGAGAAGGCAGACATCCATCATCTCCAAATATCTCCAACCACACTACAGACAGAGAAAGAAAATATACCCTTTTGATTTTATACTGTTTAACTCACACTTAAAATACAGATATTCTGAACAATCAGATTGTTGCAGATTGTTGCAGCCAAATCTAAAATGATCACTGATGATGCAAGCTGAGGCTGCTAGTGGACACAGCTGCAAAGCTTCTGTAAAGCACCAAAGGTAGCACAGGAATATTTTCAGTCACACTTTAGAGAGAGTGAAGTGTTACTGAAAACCTTGCCTGCTGCGTTGCAGCTCAACTTCCTTCTCTGTGAGGGCAAATGACAAACGCGCAAAAACACACACACTGACACATACGCCCATTGTCCACTCTAAAGCACACACTCAGACTTTGCTGTCACACCTGTTCCTGATTCCACCCTAAAATACTGTACTTTAACACCTCTATACACGCTTTCCTCTTTGCCTTTCTCGTATCTGAAAGGGGAGCTGGTGGTCGGTGCTGTTAGCCAAACAAACCCTGATGGAGCGTGCAGTTGAGTCCCCCCCCATGACTCCAACACTCCACTTGAGTAGGTGTCTTTCAGATCCTTCCCCAGACAAAGAGGTCTGCTTTACATTTCCACTCATTTATTTATGATGGGCAGAGAGAGGAGGGGGCGTTTCAGACCTACGTCCCTGGGAGTGGAGCAGTTCCACGCCTCTGAAGGTCTCTAAGAGCTGACAGGGCGTTATGTATAGTACATAAAGTTTGTCGGTGATGATACAAGTGGTGTGTGAGTAACAAGGTGTCACCATGGTTTACTACTCTATGATGGTCAGTTCATGTGCAACACAGCAGCTGCGACAGGTGGCCATGAAACAGATGTAGACTAAAACCCTTGTGGCTTATTGTTGGTTACAAGGCCATGTTTTCTGCTATGGAAATTATTACTCAGTGCAAGGAGCTTTGCGAGAGGCAGTGGATGCTTTAAGGATGATATTCACCGTGTGTTACAACTCTCAGGCTTCATACATAAGGACTTTTCTTATTGGTGAAGGTTGTCGGGGCTGAATGAGATCTGACAGGTTTACCTGCAGAGACTATAGAGCTTATCATAAAAGATGCTACAAGACAAGGCAGTAAAACACTTTGATCGTTGTGGTAAGCATCTTAATGCAACATTCTTGATCATAAAGTAGCTGCAATGAAAGTAAGTTAACATAAGATTTATTTTTTGTTATGCTACCATATGTATTTTGATAGAAGTGGGATTTTGGGTTCAGGATAACAAGATTTGCTTTACATTGACAGAGGACTGATTGTCATATCCAGCTGGTTACCTCATTGTGTTGGACTTATCATTGCTTGTTTATTGTCAGATTATAATGTTGTGTCTGTCTTGCACTCCTGCAGTGTCCCTGTAGCCTGCCTGAGCTTCCTTGGGTCTGACAATATTAATTACAATGAGAATATTTAAGTTAGAATAACTTTTCACACAAAAGTATTTGAAAGATGAACACAAACTATTTAGATGCCAAAAACAGGTTGAAAAGGTTCGAAAAATTACATAAAAAATATGACAAGGCAGTTGGTGTGTAAGTTAAACACGTGGTTAGGCTTAGGTAACAAAATTACTTGCTAAATGACTATGTGGCTTGGTTTAAAATATGTATGTTACATTACATAAGTCATGTGACCTGAGTGCACGTAACAGAAGTTAAGTAACTTAAAATTTTAGATAAGTCAATGCTGACTTTTGGTTTCACAAGGGACATGAACACTAGTTTCCTGGGTGAAGGTCCAGTGTTTGTTTGAGCCATCCATCCACCCCGTCCCCTTCATGTGTGCACTTTGTCGCTCCTTATACTGCTCCTGTCATGATCACTACAGCTACTACAAGCTTAAAAGTAATTTTTTTTTTTATATAAATATGGGTTATTATGAGCTTGTGAGTTTTTCTGGTGAGGATGAGTTGGATATATAAACACATATAATCTGGATTGCAATAATTTACACAGCATTATGAGAAAAGCAAAATGTACAATCAGTATAAGAGGAAATGACAAATATTCTACTCCACTGTTGTGTAGTTTTATTGCTGCAAAGTCATTTTATACTTTTGCTTTTATGGATGGTTTTCTTTAATGAAGCTGAATATGTTGCAGCAAGTAATGTGCACCAGTGTGGAATGATGAAATTTTACAACAATTGGAATACCTGAGCACACACACACACACCTGTGAGACGCACTGTATGTGTAATATACACACACATTCCTCTGCACAGGCACGCAGGCTATCATACACAAATATATTCCAGTCTTTCTCTCACACGTCATTTTCTTCTTCGCTCTCTCTCTCTCACTGTCTCTCACACACACTTACACACACGCCCACGGAAGTTAATTCCTCTGATTACTGATTTACACAACCAACAACACAACAGCACAGGTGGCCCGCCCCAGGCTCTTTTCCCTTCTCCTCCCACTCAACCAGAGAGCGAAAAATGGAGAGGCAGAAAAGCAAGGATGAACGTGCTAACGTGTGAAAACATAATGGAAGTCAGCCTGAAGGTAAAGACCGAGGATTACAAAGTGAATCCAGGCTCGGCAACCAGCTGGAACACTTTTATTTTGCATACACGCACTTGATGCGGTACCATATTGTGGTTTATGTTCCCATCCTGGAAAGCTCCGAGCAACGTGGGAAATGTGGCGAATAAGATGTGTGAACTCGTACCGGCTTAGAAAGTCTGGAAGAGGAGAAAGTGTGAATGTTTTGAGGAACATGATGACAGTGATGTTGTAAATAATGAAATAATATTTTACAGTAAGAAATTTGACAAAGAACATTATTTGTACCGAGGCTGTAGTAGGTACACCAGTTTTTAATTGTGTAAATAATGATGATGATTATGATGAGGATGACTTAAGAGGTCAATTTGAGAAAAAGAGGGAAAAAAAACTATACTCCAAATTTATAATAAGAAAAACATTTTTTGATGGTGTCCAAGTTACTCTGCAAAGCTAGGGTCAGTTTCCTGGGGAAAGATTTCATTTACTTCATATAACTATTTGGGAAACAAATTGATCCAGACTGTGTTGTGTTGTTCTGAAAGTTCCTAAAAAACTGCAGTGTGAGATCCTGTAGGCTTTAAAGATATATCACAATACATACCTATTATATATTATATTAAATATTAAATATGTTCTAAAGTTCTGCTTGATGTCCTCCAGCTGCTCAACTTCAACTCTCTCTAGCTTTACTTGTAGCTAAAGTGGCTAACCACAACTGTAGCTGTTAGCTGCCGTTAGCTGTCAACAGAATCAGGCTCAGCAGGCTCCCACTGAGGGCTAAATGAGCTAATGGCAGCCATGGCTACTGGGAGCCAAACCCTGTAAGAAAACCACCTCAGTAGCCTATTCCCCGTTGTCAAACTGGCGTCCACTGGTTGCGGAGGCTGTTTTGGTTTCGGTCCGACTGAGTTAATTGTCAGTTCCCAGCCTGGGAGGGGTCAGCTAACAGGACCGTCCTCCCTCCTAGCATTACATTCATGGACTGCCATACAGCAGAGTGGGGGCTACAACGTAAAGCACGATTGGCTACTGTAAACGCAGTCGATGTCCACAACAAGTCCCTCCCCAGTCCCACTGTTTTACAGTGACACATAAGCAATAGACAATCCACTGGCCATTTCCTGGGAAATTCAAAACCGGTAGACCAGTAACTTCTATAATCTGTGAGGTAAAATTACAGATTTCACCAAAAGGAGTCTAGTTGAATGAAAGAGATCAATATTTGGCTTATATATCATTGGTTTCCCTGTAGGTAATACACTGACTATGGGTAAGTACGTCATACAGCCCCAAATCAAATGTGAATCCCTTTAGTGTTTTGTATGATTACAGTTAAAAGGTTTTCTTTGAGAGGATGGAATCCACCTCCTCCCCTTGTTTTAACAAGTGACTCAATAATCTGGTTTCCTGTCTTTATTCAGAGGAGGTGACGTATTCCTTATCTGACTCATACTGTAAATTTACAGATACAGTGTGTTTGGGTGTGCATGAAATATTATTTGTTACTTTGGCAACTTTTTTTGTTTTATGGTTTTGTTTTTATCATGTTTTGGTGGGTGTAACGTGTGGAGGGGCTGTGTGTAGTTGTCTCTGAAGTTTAAAATAAAGTATTGAGAAACAACTTTATTATTTCAGTTGATATCGTTCTGGTTGGTTTCTTACACTTTGAGCAAAAGCTGCTGCCACATGATGTCTGATGTCTGTGTGCACTGTACTGCGATGAGTCCCGACAGGGTGCATACACAAGACAAACAATGTGGGAGGAATGTGTGTCAGTAGGGGCCCTCAGCTCATGTTTTTAAAGGGGGGCCCTTAGCAAGTAAATTCAGCCCATCAGGCTAAAAAAAAAAAAAGTCACAGATAACACTGAACTGTTGTCATTAGAGCTAGAAAGTATACTTTATAACCCTCCCCAAAAAAGATCCATATGAAAACTGTAGTTTAGTTTGTTTTCACCACTGATATTTATCAATGTAACCCACCAGTGGAGGAAGCAATATAAAAAGATAGCAAGAGTTAACAGTGGGCAGTGTTGTGCAACTTCACTCATCACAAGAGCTATCTCAAAGTTCACTTCACACAGTTTAAAATGCACTAGTTCGCTTTCAATTCTTCTTTTTTTAAAATTTCTTTCTCTTTGATTATCAGCTGATAGAGATGAAACATTATACTCACATGCTTCTTGCATTTGAGTTGATTTCCACAGCTACATACCTACATACCAAGCAGTTTGCTGCGACAGCCAAATTGTGCACAAGTAATGTGACACTGACCTTGATCAGCCAATAAGAAAACTGTCTGTGGGAAACATCTTATAATTGGCGACCACCCTCTGTTATTATTATAGAGGAGACAAAAACTCTGAAATAAATAAATAGGGGAATAAATAAATACAGCAATGAATAAGGAAATAAACATGTAGGGAAAATAAATAAGGAAATAAACTGGGAGGCAAATAAGTACAGAAAAAACAATAAATATTGAAAAGAAATCATTTATTTGGATTGTATAATTAACTATGCCAAGTAGAAGTCCTGCATTCTGAATTATGTAAACTCAGCCTATGTAAATATTAGCTAAATTAACACAAAGCTTTAAAAGTAGAAGTAATTACAGAGCAATTTATAACTTTCATATTTTCTTCAAGACAGACTGCACTGTTATTGTGTGACCAGATCAGACTTTGTGTCCAGACATCACCAATCTGCAGGGGTTGCTATGGTCACCATGTAGGCATCAGTAACTACGTACACTGATGATGCAACTTTCTAATGTCATCACCCTCCAAAAAAAACACACTGCCAAGTCGCAGTGCTGAACCAAGGGTTAAAGGGATAGTTCACCCAAAAATGAAAATTCAGTCATTATCTACTCACCCTCATGCCAATTGAAGGTCAGGTTTAGAGTTCTTTTATTTTTTATTTTTTACAGTTCAGACAGTGCGCATGTGCACATGAACGTGACTCCAAGCTAAGGATCTACAGTGAAGATTAAGGCTAAAAACATGGTGTAAATAACATTTATTTAGTCAACCTGTCAATCAACACACATAATGATTGAATTTTCATTTTTGGGTGAACTATCCCTTTAAAGCCCAGCCTCACATGCTACAATTAGAAACAATAACGCTATTTTCCCTGTTTCCACGATTCCTCCACGTTTATTTTCTTTGTCCCTTGTGGGCAGAGATGATGTCAGAGGTTATTTTAATAAAGAATGTGTGGCCACAAGCACAAACATTCATATGCATACGACCCCACCCCTCATGCCAGCTCATTTCTGATTAAATCTCAGCTCAGAGTTTCATAAGTGACACATTGTTTCATCTTTCATCATCTCCCCCTGCCATGTGTGAGTTATGACCTATGGTAGCTGACATCTTTCACAACAATAACAACACATGACTCAGTCTGCAGTCTCTCTGTCTCCCAGCCTGAACTCCCCCCCCACCTCCTCCCTCTGTCTCCCATGAAGGGCCATGATATCCATTTCTAAACAGGAAACAGACACAATGTGAGCTCATGCCTTTTATGTATGCTTGGATGTGCATGTGTACATATGCGCCTGTGCATTTGTGTGTGTGCAGAATATGAAATGCACTACTGCTAGACTTCTGCCTGCACGGGAGATCTGCAAGTTTGTGTGTCATCTCAGAGATATCCAGTTTATTGATTTGAAAATCGACCATGAGTGAGTGCACTTAGCCTTTCAGGGAAGGAAAAAAAAAAACTGAAACGGAAGGCGGAGGGAAATGGTAAAATGTACAGTTCCCTCCATGGTTTATTTATCCCTTACTTGCCTCTGGGATATACTGTGGTACATTGCCAGAAGCCCATGTGTTAAAGATACACTCCCAGCACACATGAGGACACTCAGACAAATAAACTACAGGAACCACTAACAAACAGAAAGCATGCATGACCACAAGTGCACAAACATGATGCATAAACATGAAGATAAGGCGCTTCTGCATGCCAATGCTGAGCACACAGTCGGGTTTTTAAGATGCACACCTTTCCTGTCATACAACAGCCTCAGCAAATCAGTTTAAAGCCTGGATTATACTCCCAACACAAACGCGTAAGCGGCAGCCCGTTCTCAACCCAGTTTACTAAATACAGATGCTGCTTTGTCATGTTCCTCTGTGTATCACACTGGTGCGTAAGGTACCCTTTAGTGCTGTCAGTGAGCAGCATCTCATTAACTCGTGGTTAAAGTTGCGAAACGGTCGCAGTCTGCGTAGGTTTATACATGGAAACCATTAGGTTAGGTTCAGAAAATAAAATGTTTTGGGTTAAAGTAGGTATGTTATGTTATAGACATCACATGATGTAGTTTTGGTGTCACATGTAGACTGAACCCCATTCACCTGTGTCACAGTCCGTTATGCCACTGCCTCAATGCCCAGACTTACTTTTCTTGCTAAAATGCATTTTGTGCATCTGTCTGAGTTACCGAGGAGCGTGACGGCCTGTACACTGACAGCTGCAGACCCCACGGACGCAGGGTCTGTTTATACTACATTATGGAGTCTGTTTGGTGGATGCATACCACACATACACAGTAGATCGGCATCCACAGGATCAGCAAAGTGTCTGCAAGTCCCCACAGTCACAACAAATTGGAGATAAATTGATGATAACAGGGCCTACACATCCACATTCTTATGACAAAATGTTCATCACATGAACCCAGGTGGACCCTGGAAGTTTAATACTGGCTGAAAGCTATAACATTTTTGCATTAAAATGTCTAACAACACTAGACATACTGTATGTTATATATTTTATTGAGTTGTGTACTAACACTATCCAAAATGTAATATTGAGGTAGAGAGAAAGATGTGCTTCTAACCATGAGAACACGTCATTTTATGTAAAGCCTTTGAGGTAAAATGGATTTGTTTAATATTACCAAGATTGTGGCGCTAATTCCAGATAACATATTGATGGGAATTGCCATTGTGTGTTAGCATCGAGCTAATGGATTTAGTGCTTGATAAAGATGACGGACCTATTTGTGTCCAACCCCTACTAGAGCTAATTGCTATAACTTCTGGGAAAACAGACTATATTGGATGCGACAGAGATTGAGGAAGGAAGTCATGAACTTGAACAAAACTTTATTACATTACCTTGTCTGTGAACATGATTTTTGCCTGAGTCACGTCAGATAGATTTTCATCTGCGATACAACTCCCATGATCCTATGTTTTTTTGTTGTTGTAACAGAATGATAGAGAACGATAGCAGAAGAACTTGCATTTAACACAACCCCGTAACAATGAATACGTGACCCTCAACATTGGTTGGCCACAGACTGCGTTTGTGTTTGACGTATTAAAGCCATTGGCAGGCGCTTTATCCCTGATATTGATGCATTCACAAGCCATTTATAAATGCCACTTGATAAAACTGCAATTTCCCTCTTTAATCAGACTACTAATTGCAACCTCAAGGCCCATTTCAATGAATAACATGGAGAAATGAGAAGAGTGGGAGGATGTATAAAGAAATAAAGAGGAGCAAACGTAGATTTAAATATTTTTTTCACCATTGTGTTGGCATTAGTCCAGCTAGTATAAAGCATTATTGTGGAAGCTAGAAGGACGGAGAAAAAGTAAGGAACCAACAAACGAAAGGGATGATGGATGAGGCGTGCAGGCCGACTAATTTGTGACCGGCTGTTCACACCTCTCGGCTGAGGAGGCGCCCTGCTGTGCGAACGGTGTAAGGTTCTGATTGCACTGATGTTATTGAAGTGACGCTCTCTAACTCACAACACCTGGCCCTCTGCTCCAGACCGCTTCCCAGCCTCGCTGCCCGGAACACAGGCCGACAGGAGATGGGACGAGGTAAGACGAGGTGGAGGTGACGGAGCCTTGGCAGAGCAAGACTGATGACTGTGGCCAGGTCGTGAACCTTCTGGTGGCCTGACATGCTCTGCTGACATGTGGGCACGGCACGCACACAGACATATACAGGCACAGATGTACACAGATGTACATTGCAGTCAGTCAGAAACCTTGTATCTCCACATTTTGTCATATTTATGCTTTATGGCTGTCTGTGGCTTTTTACTAATATTTAAAGCTAGTACAAGGAGTTTTTAAAGGGACATGTCAACCCAAAATCAAAAATACACACGTTTATTCCATAAATATCTATGACGTGAAATGTTTCTGATGTCTGATAAATTGGCAAACAGACAGGAAACAGTTGTGGCAATTGCATTTTCAGTTCAGAGAATGTTAAGACTGTTTTGAAAAATGAGCCAAAACGATTGAGAAAAGCCCCTCTATCAGAAAGAATTTTAAAAAGTTTTTTTCCCCTCATTTCCTTAAAGTAATGTGGGCAGACAGACAGGCAGACAGATGGATAAACACAGATAGATATCACATCACACCTTCTGTCTTACATACACCTACATTTGTACAGTATAAGCATTTTCATGCCCCCACACAAATCTATATGAATACCACAGAACTAACTACATTTTCAAATCTTGTCCAGAATGTCTCAAAGTGCATGTAGCTTTCAGTGATTACTAACTGTACATTCTATATTTTTTGTAATTGTAAACAAATCCCATAAGACCAAAATCAATAATGAATTGATCCTGCTAACAGATACCGTGTGTGTATCAAAAGGCTGATTTGTTTCATTGTGCCAGAGAGCTCCATCCTTGTCCAAAAGCTTTTAAAAACACATCAATCATCCCAAATCAACCAATCAACCAATTATTATGTTCATCACAGATTAATCTGTCTAATTCTTTTCTTTTGATTAATTGATTAATCATCTTGTCCGTAAATTGTCACAAAAAAGTGAAAGTGCCAAACAAAGTTTGCAGAAACCAAAGTGTTCTTTTATCTTTATCATGTCTGTCCCTCTATGTGTTTGTCTATCTCCATCTGAATGATGTACTGCCTCTTTTGTGGATGATCAGAAATGAATAGAAAATAAAGCTCTGCAGAACTCAAATGTTGATTAAAAAAATTGAAAGTGAACCTTATTAACAAAGCTTCAAAGATGAAGGCTAAGGGCACCACCTATACACAGTCAGACACGAAACGGGTTTAGATTAAAACTAAATTTTTAGGGCACTTTACCACATTTGGTCCAGTAGAAAGGCACATTAGAGGACATTTTACCACATTTTATCCACTAGAAGAGAACCCAAAAGGGCATTTTTATCATCATTTTATCATGTTTTATCTAGATGCCCCCACTTTGAGTCCACCAGTGCTTCAAACTGTTTTGTACAGCCGAGGAAGTTCCAGAATTGCAGCTGACCTTATACCAAGTTTATCTCTCCTTAGATGGACCTGATGTGTTTAGAAGAAAAAAAAAAGATGGTTTGTCTGAGAAACTCCAGGAGCTGTTGTTTTGTTGATGAAAGATGAGATCAGTGTTTCTAGCTCACTAAACCAGGAATAGATTTATGGGAACAGGGGCCTGAAAGCAGGCAGTTAGTTGAGATTAAAGTAGCATTAAATGTAATTATGAAATACGGCTGTCTTCTCTTAGATTGTGTGTGTTTGTATGCCTTTAATATGCAGTGTAATGTCGACTGCATTAAAGACACTATCTGGGGAATCATTGAGTTTTAACTGGGGAAATAAATGAATTAAAAGACGAATTATGCTATCAGGTCCCAGTTGGTTTACAGCACACATATCTTACACACACACACACACACACACACACACACACACTTACACATGCATGTGCACACACACGATCTCATGCAGATGCACGTACAGATATGCTCTGCTATATGAAGTATAACGACATGTGTGTTCACTCTTGCATTGGGGGCATCCAGGCACTCATAAACAGATGCATGCAGTAATTAAAAGACAGAAATCAGGGCAAAGCGTAAGGACTCACGATATATCTTTGGCATAAACATGAGACAAATTCACACACGCATGAATAGTTTTCAGACATGAGATGTTGATTAAACAGGACTAAGAGTCTACAGCCATACTCACAAACACTGTGAGACTGTGCTTTGAGCCAAAGGCTACAGTCAGTATGGCATGCACACTTTGACAATGCTACCAATGCTGATGTTAAGGAGATATAATTGGATGTTTGCCATCTTCTTTTAGTATATTATAATAATAATAATGATACTAATAATAACTTTTATTTATGAAGCACCTTTCATACATAACATGCAACTCAAAGTGCTTTACAGTGTGCCATTAACAACAAGACAAAATTACATAAGTTCATTAAAAAATACATAAAATCAGAATGGAGAATTAAAAGCAGCAGTATGCCATTAAATAGGACATAAAAGAGAATTATATATACAAAAAAACAATTCCTGAAATAGAAGATCTAATAAAAGGCAGAGAAATGTAAGTCGTAATAATGACAGAATGAGCAAGAATTATACAGCATTGACTAAATGTTTGCCTGAATAAGTAAATCTTCAGTGGAGTTTCTGAACAGAGCTTGCATGTGACTGGGCAGAGTGTTACACATTCTTGGAGCATAATAGCTAAAAACAGTTTCCCTACTTGTCTTGTGGGCTACTTTAGGAACACTTAAAATATCAGACGATCTATGTGCTCTTGTTGGTTGATAAGGGGTTAAAAAGTCTAAAAATGTGTGAAGGTGCTACATCATTAAAGAGCTTTGTATGTGAGTAAAAGAACCATAAAATCAATCCTAAAAGAAAAGGGGAGCCAGGCAAGGTAGCTAAAACGGGAGTAATGTGCTCCCTTTTCCTCGACCTTGTTAAAAGTTTTGAACTAGCCAAACTTTCCCAATCAGCCTCTTTGGCAGGCCAGTGAACAGTGCATTGCAGTAGTCCAACCTGCTAAGCGTGTACCAATTTCTCAGCATCCTGCTTTGCTTAGGCCTAAGTTTAGCAAAATTTCTTCGGTGGCAACATTTCTTAGTATGCTTTCATTTGCTAATTTAGGAATAAACGCAACTGAGGTCGATGGGAATGTTATTAAAAACTACAAATGTCAACCTGATGGTGGCACTAGAAAAAAAAAAGATCACCAAATTGATTAGGATTCCTCATCCAGACACAATGAATGTACCATATTGTGCTAATCTATCCAGTAGGTGTTGAGATATTTCGCAGAATAAGTTTGGGGATCATCAGTGTCAGTATAGGATCCATCATTTGGGCACCATGGATACCAGTATCAAATTTTATAGCAATCAACCCAACAGTTGTGAAGATACTTTGGAAAAGCTGAAAAAGTCAACCTGGTACTGGTCGCAGTGGAAAAGGCAGGGGATCAAGTCAGTATAGGATTCATCAACTGAGGACCATGATTGTCTGTACCAAATTTTGTGCCAACCCATGCCATAGTTGTAGAGATATTTAAGCCTAGAACAAAGTGTTGGATCACAGACAAACATTGCCATCCCTACAACCATGCCTCTAGTTGTGTTATAGCGCTCATGATTGGTCTTGAGCCCACTTTTTGAAGGTCTATCAATAACAATAACAATGTGCATTGTCTGATAATTGTTAACATCATTACTGTGTTTGAATGCAAAACTTCCTGCTTCAAATGCAACCACTAACCAGTCATTTATAATTGGACATTTTTGTTACTGTTGGTGGCTGTTAAGCAGCTGGAGGAAAAAATCTGTGGCTGTGTGGGAGGAAATTTCAGACAAATGCCCTGTAATAAAAATTTGGCTTCATAACCCCAACAGAAAGTTCATCTGCAAAAACAGCCTCCGAAAGAAAACATACAACAGTGTGTAAACTCTGCAGTGCAACATGTGTAGAAACACTGGGACCACTTCAAACTTTTATCGGCACTTCAGTTAAGTAAGCAACACCAAGTGTTATTAGGTAGCAAGAGCTCTCTGTACCAAAACTCTGAAGAAATCTCTCCACCCTCACCCAAAGAGATGTAGCTCATGTAACTGTTTAATTTTCATTGGTTATTTTGTAAAAACCACAGTCAAATGACGCTGCTATTTCCTGTGTGGGACTGGTACTGGTCTGGTCCAGGTCTTGACTTGGTCTTGCCATGTATTTTCCTTGGTCTTAAGTTGGTTTCCACCCCTCAACTTCTTGGTCTTGTTTTGGTTTAGATAAACTCTGAAGGCTTGGTCATGACTTTGTCTCGCTTGTTGTTGTGCACACAGTACAAATTGCAGCAAGATATTAAATATCACTGTGGATATTTCCACAGTGATATACTCACTCACCGCAGTGATATACTCACTCACCATTTGACAGATCTGAACACTGTTCAAAAGACATGATGTCTGCTATATCTACCAAGAAGAATAATCAGAACAAAAATAATAGGGGTCTGCGGGGTCTGCAGCAAGTGATGCTACTTGAACCACTCATAATCAGAACAAAAACAAGATGGGTCTGGAGCAAGCAATTCTACTTGAACCTTAAACAGTTTATTGCATTATAATAGGGTCCTTGTACTGACGTCAGTGCTCGGGCCGTAATAAGTGTAGCTACATATATTAGGCTACACATCAGGCTTGCTAGCAAAGCCACAAGCTGGACACACTCTACGAGGGATGAAACTCAACTCTTCTTTCAAGTTATGATGTTTAGTCTGCAAATATTAAGGACTTATGGAGAAGAGGAGATATACGCCGTGTCTCCCCTCTCTCATCATGGGCAACATGAGGTCGCTGGCTATTAAAATGGAAGAGCTAACAGCACTCGCAAGGAGTCAGAGGAAGTACCGGGCGTGTAGTCTCATGTGCTTTACGGAGACATGGCTGCACCAGGACGTACCGGACAACAACGTCTCCATCAGAGGCTTTCAGACTGTTTGGGCCGACCAGGATTGTACCGAGAGCGGTAAGCGCACAGGTGGGGAGCTGGCCGTTCTAGTCAACAACCGTTAGTGTAATCAAGGAACGTATCTGTTGCCCGGACATTGAGCTGCTGGCTGTTGGATGTATTGGCCGTATTATTTGCCATGGGAGTTTTCACATGCCATTATTGTGACTGTGTGCATCCCTCCCTCTGCCAACCCGACCTCGGCGTGTGATGCCCATTCACTCCGCCATAGCCCGCCTCCAGACTCGACACCCAAGTGCATTCATCGCCATCTCGGGTGACTTCAATCACGTCACCATGGCCACAACACTTTGTTGTTTATACACTAGTATGTTGGTTGTGCCGCAGTAGCAATAAAAAACAACAACACACGACAGATGCTGTATATATTGTATGTGTACCACTGCTGTATATATTGTTGTACATCACTTGATTGTATATGTTTACATATTTTTACACCTCTTTCTACCGTTGTATATAGTTTAATGTACAATCCACATATTTTTGTTTTTATTTCTCAAAAGTTTTATCTCTTCATAATATTTCTATATATTTCTCTAATATATTTCTATATTTTATATTTCTATATGTTATATATATACTTTTACTTATACTCTAGTCTTTCTTGAATGGGTGCAACTGTAACACTAGCAATTTCCCCCCAGGGATCAATAAAGCATTTCTGATTCCGATTCTGATTCTGACTTATGGGACATGGCTTTAAAGGCTGCTAAAATATTCAATAAATTTTGATATTAGATCATTCTTCAAAAATACTATCATCCTATAAGCTCCGATTTCACTCCCCCCGCACATTAACTTGACCCCCTCACACCTCTGCTGGGCTATCTGTGTCATATGAAACACAGGCCAGACTTTTCATATGTTCATAAAGTTTTAACAAGCCACACACACAGGTGGAAGGGAGGCCAGCAAGGCAGAGGAAGAGAGCAAAGACATTCCTGTCTGATGAATACATCCACAGTTAAACATCAGGACATCTTGGTTAATGCCACAGGGTCAAACATGGACCCAATACTGAGGATGATATACGATATCTGTCCACGCTGCCAGCGCAAAGACAGGTTCACATAAATGCAGCTGTGTTTTATCAGTTGGCTAACACCATAAATTCTCAAACAGTGGACTTATTTACCTCAACTGAAGTGAGAGAGTCTGGCCTTTTTTAAATGGGCTCTTCTTAGTGACAGATTTTTTATTTCTGATACTTTTTGTCAGTAGGAAGCCGTCATGTTTTCTGATTTATTCCAATTTGCAGTTGTTTATTTTTTTTTTTCACACACTGTTGTAGTTATGGTACCTTGTTAAATTTAACAGACTACTATGAAATACTATGAAAAGTAGAATGATACCTGTATGAACATGTCATACTTGCATACTTATTTTTAGATTATAATATGCAAGGTTTTTGGAAACGTTTGAAATATTTGCAAAGACACAAAGGTTGACCAATAGCATTGATTTCTGAAAAAAGATCAAAATGTTAAAATATGGAGATATGCGCCTGACAGCAGTGATATGTAACAATGACATAAGTAAAGCTGAGATTTTTTACACCATTAGACTCCAATATTTCAGATCCTGTTAGCATCACAAAGCCAGTTTTTATATGGAGTCACCTAATAATTTCTCATGTCCCTTTGCTAGGTCTTTGCCCCTCCTTCTTCATTCTAATTGAATTGCAAAAAGGTTTCTGTTCTGGGGTCTTACTCATCAAGAATAAGTTCTAAATCTCTGCATAAGAGCTGTGCGCAAACAAGAAGCAGTTGGCATGTAGCCAACCAAAATGTGCTCCTGAACGCGATGAGCAATCATCCCACAGAAGCAGAACTCTTTAAAAGCCTGATCGCCTTGATGTGGGACCCCTTTTTTCTGGAAAAATGAAGAAATGAAAAAGCTAAAGAGGACAAAAATAACAGATAATGATGTTCATCTGCCCTTAGTGGATCATCTAAAAGAAATAAAATACTGAGTCAGAGGTGAAGAAATAATGTTTTGATCTCAAAGTGATGGTGAATTGCAGTCCACAAAAGAGACACTGGGCACAGCATCACTGTGTCATTTATAGATGATGAACTAGTGTAATAGTTATTGATGGATAAAGAGCCATAATCCCCGATGGTTACAATGAAGCTCGATAACAATTGTGTAGTGAGCAAATTGTTTTTTAATTGTCGCTCTTCTTTTAGTAGTTCCAGTGTAAGAGAAAACGTACCTGGCTTAATGAAGCCAAATTCAATTGAAAGTTGGTCATTGAAATTTAACACTTAATTATTAATGCAGAATGATTACAACTGAACTTAATTAACTCCTGATCTGTGGTGCGATAGAGCCACAGGTGTCCAGTGCTATCTAGTATTAGAGACACAACTTGAAATACATAATTTTTTTTTTTTTTTTAATTTTATTTAGAGAGGACAGTGCACATTCATCATACATTTCTGTAGATGTACCGGTGTTAGCCAAAGGCTAGTTTCCAACCGTAGTCCTCCGGCATGATGTTAAAAGCCATTAATAATAATAATGCGGGCATCAAGGAGAAATGACCACTTTCCCTTTAAAGAAATCATTTCTTTGTACTATAGAAATAATGGGGGAAAGGTCAAGTATGCCTCCAGGCACAATATCAATTATATATTGATCAATTATTATGCTGATAAGCTACAGGTGACTATTCTGAAATCTGAGATTTAGTTTATTTAAGATTACACTTATTCATATTTGCACTTGGAAGTGTATGCACAGTTTACACACATATACACACAAACTGCACAATGCAAATTTGAGCCCCCAGGACAACATACAGTAGATAAAGTGCGTGTTATAAAACTGAATCAAGCCTTTACTTTACTATAATGGGGTCAATATCCAAATCAAAGAACCAGAACCAAATGGCAATATTTTGAATAAGTTTAAAAAAACTCTAAATATATATATGTGTGATAAATATAATGTCGCGAAAGCTAAGCTAACGGACAGCTGGTAGTAGATCAATATTTAGCATTCAAACATGAAACCATCCAAATACCTGCAAGACAGCAAATAAGCATATTTTTTCGATCTTTTATTGAGAATCGACTGAGTTTTTCTTTTATCCGCTGCTTTCATGGCCTCACAGAAAAAAGACTTTGTTTAACTGTGTTGTTAAAATCTGTTCTAAGACGACTGGAGAAACAAAGAGATCTGAGTTATTTTTGCGAACAACAGATTCTCTAGAAAGCAGCAGGTTTGGCCTCCGGACATGTTCTTGCAAGTGAATTTTCTCTGTTGCCTTCAGGTCGTACTTGCCTTTGAAACTAACATATTACAGGTTATTGTGCTTAGCAAGTTTATCACTATTATTTATAGCTTTTAATCCATACCAGCTTTTTTGTATCACAATTTGTTTGTATCTTACTGTTTGTTTTATCTGTGTTTACAACTCAGTTTAAACTCCTAGGCAGTTCTCAATAACACCACATTAAAAACGAGTGATGAATATACGCAAATCAAGGAGATTGTCTTTTCTTATACGGACTCGCCTTTTCAGTATTACTGCAAGTTAGGGATGGGCAGATCAGTTCTGCAGGATGATCTATTGTTTCTCACAAGAAGCTGCTTGAAACGGCCCTGACATATTTAGCTGACTCGTGTCACATGACTGTGACACTCGAGAGAGATGGCAGAAATGAAACGCAGTGTGGTGCGTTGGTACTTTTCACCTGTAGATAAAAATACAGCATGATGCACTATCTGTGACAAGCAAGTGGCAGCAACAACACGAGACAAACATGTCAAAACAACTCACCCTAAAAGTTTTAAGGCGGCTGAACGAAAACAAGAAGATGTTTATTCATTTCCGTATCATTTTAGCTTTGTTTTTCTGTAAAACAAATTATTTTTCCGCTTAATAGCACAAACATTTTCATTCAATTGCTTATTTCTAATAAATTTCTTGTTAATGGCTGGTATGTGACATACGTTGTCTCAAGCTTAAACAAGATTTCAAACTGAAGCAGTTGTTGATCACTTGTGGCAGGTTAAAAAAGAGAAGCTGTCATTGGTCTTATAAAAAAGATCAGTCAAAAAATAGAATTACTGCCTCGCAGTTGTATGTCTCCACCAACCACTCAAGTTGCAGTTTACATCCATGTCTGTCTAGACTCATATGATGTATGCAGGGAAGACTCTGAAGGAATTTAATATGGAAGTTACCACTACATTGACCTGTAACTCTGAGGGAATTAAAAAAGAAGGTATTAAGAGTATTTTTTTGTTGCAGTAAGTTATCACTATACATGTAATTCCGGTGAATCGTTTCCAGTAAGAAAAATGCTGTCTTCACTTACAGACTATTTCTTACAGAGGGGTACAGAGGACTGATGACCTTTGACCTTTTGGTATAAAATTTAATCACCTCATCATTTTATCCTATAGGATATATGTGTGGAATTTGTCCGAATTGGCTTAGGAATTCACGAGTTATGCACAAAAATGTGTTTGTACCATGTCTAAAGAAAATCCCTGAGGGCATTTTTGATGTATTGCGTCCACAAGAATGGGACAACCTGAAAACTTCTGGCAGTATGGCTCTTGCCAACGTGGAGTGATAAAAAACAAAACAAAAAGGGTTTTCAGCGTTTTTCAAAAATTCTGAATCGCAGAGGTCCTTCAGCACACTGTCATGAATGTGAACCAAAAAAAAAATAGGCTGATCAGTCCAGTAGTATTCGAGATTAGCTGCGGACAACCTGCAGGTGCTTTCCATCGTTCTGTCCGTTTCACACACAGGCAATTGAATGATCCCCTCCATAATTTGTCAGTCTAATACTGCCCATCCCTACTGCATGTTCATATCGCTATCGGCTTTATGATTGATCTTCAGAGCACTAAACATGCAGCAATGAAAATGAGCATGAAACCTTGCATTGTGAACGCAGAAAATCTTATTCGGCAGAGCGTAATAACACATGATGTGATAGTAGCCAAGAAACTGACTTAAAACATTCTGGTATTAATTTATTTTTAACTGTTCAGCACACAAACAATTGGTTATGTGTTTGTCCTTTCAGCCCACTGTGGCCCACTGTGTACACACACACACACACACACACACACACACACACACACACAGACATACACACTGAGTGGTCTGTTTCTTGTTGCTGCAGTTTTTCCTTGTTCCAGAGCTTCCTAGCCAATGCTGATGAGCCTTGATGCCATTAGTGTTGATTTCATGTGACAGCGATGAAACCGGATAATGAAAATCAATAAGGCAAGCTTCTCTAAGCCTGCAATTGTCAAGTTTTATAAATCCTTTTCTTGGCCCGGGTGGACCTTTTCTTTGCTACAAAACACACATATGCACGCACGCACAGAATCGCACATGCCGGCTGGTGAACATGCATGCAACAAAAATCACCATCAGACGCATGCATGCAAATGGAATATGTTGTTTCACTGCTGCACAGAGGGCAGAAATAAACAGTTTATTTAATCAATAGAAACTGTATTAACCATGCAACAGTTTAAATGAATTACTACTGGAGAGCTATAATTTTGATAAGTCATTCATTTAGTCTGTAAAACGTCGGACAGTTTTGTTATCTGTTTGTGTGCTTTTCTGTTCTCTTAAATATGTGTTGCAGTCCCTTTTTCAGGCTAGGCTGCTAATCAAAGGTAATTTCAGTGCTTTTCATTAAAGCGCATTTTCCTGATCTCACCCCCCATCCCTCCCAGAGGCGCTTTTGTTCCCCTCTATGCTCAACTCTTTTTGTATTACATTCACAGACACAGATCAATTCTCTCTCTGGCCTATCAGTGTTCCGAGTTAGACAAATTGCATTTACCTGCCTCACAAATGCTTCAAATAGAGAGAATGGAGAGGGGAAAAAAAATGAGAAAACTGGAAAACAAGATGCCTGCGTTAGGAAACTAGAATGAAGACAAGCCCCACTACCGTTCCATCACACCGGTGCAGAGTGTACTGTGTTGATTGTTTGTGAATTGAGGAAAAGGTGGAGGCTGTCTAACACAATAGGCCTTGATTCCGTGGCGGAATATTCCCTCTATCTCGCGCACAAAAAGAGCAAATCAACAAACTTTCTCCCAAAGATTGCAAGTGCGGCTTTTGATCATGGAATCACACTTGACCTTCTTTCTTCTTTCTTTCTCTGAACTTTCAGTCGAATGCTGCAGCTTTGAGGGACGAGCTGATAAAGGGCTGGTGGGTTGTGTTTTTTTTTTTTTCCTTTTTGGCTCTGTAGCTCTCCCTCCATCTTTCTTCCCTCGCTCACGCACAAAACTTTTGGCAGATGCAGCAGCTCTGGGGAACAGAAGGACAAGAAGAGGGGCGATGTTTGTTCATCCTACAGAGCGAAAATGTGTGTGTGATCACAGGGAGGGAGTGATGATAGCCTGTGTTTTCAGCAGAGGGCCTCGTGTCCTTGGAGGCCCCCACTGACTCATGAATATCTGGCCCCGTCAGCTGACAGTGATTGGCTATTGTTGCGAGCCGAGTGGCCTTGTCTGTGCTCATTGCTCGCGCGTCCGACGTACATACAACAGTAGCCTCTCATCCCGCCTCTGACAGCAGACAAGGTTTTAAAACCACATGGAACAAACAGCGGTATGGCTGTAATTGTGTGCAGCAGGCTTGTATTAGTTTAATTGGGGACAATAGCGTGGCCATCAATTCTGTCCTTGGAAAAGGAAATCCATTTTCCCAAGGTTCAAATAGCAATGCTGCCCTACAAAAGCTTTCTTCTTACTTTCTGACATACGTTGTACACAGAAATATGTCAATTCCATGAAAGCAGCTTTTTAAATTGGCAACAAAATAGACCTAACAACCAAAACGCGGTGCCTGCACTTTGGCTGTATTTTTACTGCATTGTGACTTGTTTGTCATTCAGCTGCTCCACAGTGAATCATCTGCTCAAAGGCTGACCGGACCCTGTCCAACCCAGCATGGATCTGCATATATGAGTCCACATAGATTTTTTATTTATTTATTTATTTTTTTTAATTATGCCTGATGTCCTTCCAGGGCTGAACAATAAAGATTAGGTGAAAAACAACAACAAAAGAAAACATTAACACTTAAGCCTTCCTTCCTGACACAACCTTACCTAGGTTTAGTGACCGGCAATTTAGGAAAAAACACCTCGACCTGCAGCCAGGTGGAGGTGGGGATCAAACCGCCAACCCTGCAATCAGTAGGTGAGCCACCACCTGAGCCACAGCCACCTAACCCTAACCCCAGCCTAAAACTAAAGTTAAGTTTAGTTATTGGCTTTCCTCTATTTGATTTTTGCTATTCAATTTGTTATTCCAGATAATTAAATAAGGCATCGGCTAAATCAAATCCTGATGGAGAAGAAAACAGTTCAGCTTCTGGTACAGGTAGCAGATGTCAGTAGCTGTTGTTTGGTTCTGGTGAATTTCATGTGATTTGGATTTTAAGCTTTTTATTTTTGTTAATTAGAATATTAGATTCTATTTAGACATACAGATGCAAATATTTCTATCTTGTTTTCTACCTTGTTTTTCATCATTTAGGACCATTTTGTAGCTCTTTTAATCAGTCTCTCAATATTTATGCTTTCAGCCCTGAGCTCAACGATTCCTACTGAACAAGTACATCTTTAAAAACGGGTCTCTAATATATATTTTCAGGCTTGGTAAAAACAGCTAGGTGCTGTAGTTTTTAACAAATATAATTACTCACACAGGAGGAGGTTCATTTGTTTGGGTCTATTTTTTTTATATAAATACACATTTGTGGTGGTAGTGATTATTTATGGCAGTTTATTCTTGGTTTTGGTCTTTTAATTGGATTGGAAGACAAAATGTTACTTTAAACTTGCAAAATGTAAGTTTCAAAATGTTAAATAATGCTGAAACACCTGTATGCTTTAACTATAACACTGATAAGTTGAAAGTTTCACACCCGAGAGTCCAAATTAAGGGCCATGTTTTTGTCATTTGATCTGGTTACACTACAATTATTTGAGCGCATTCATGACATACCTACGGACTGTCGCCATCACCTACGTGAGCTACATCTCCCTACTCATGCAACTGATCGTATTCCTGAAATATTTGAAAAAATGTCTGAATTTATGTGGGTGTTTTCCAACTGACTTATAAAGTCAGTTGTTTGTGACCCAGGGGAGGTTTCACACCTGTAATTTTGGTTCAGATCAAAATGGAAAGTCAAAAGTCCGGACAAGAAATGGCATGACTAGTCTACACAGCTACAGCTGGTTGAGCATGGATTCATTCTTGGGCTGTATTTCTTGTATTTCTTGCTCATATGGGAATTATCTGAGCCATGACTCTACCGCCGAAAACTACGACAATGAGAAACAGCTTTGAGTGTCCCGATGAGTGGTGCATCTGTGTTGACTTGAGATTGCACAGATAGGAGCTGAAAGAGGAACAAAATGAGAACTACTCAAAGAAATTCACAAACGAGACGCCAGACCTTCTTCCCCCGTCCGATCCATTTCCCATGTAATCTCAGCTCTGCCTTCAGTCCTGATCGCTGCATAATAGCAACCCAAACAACTCATCAATCCATCATTATCACCTCACAGCTCAGACCGAGAAAGACTGAAAGAAAACAGATACTAACAAGTGGGCAAGGTTTAGAAGGAGAGCAATAATGAGCCGAAATACCTCACACACTTTCTACCAGTGTGATCGTCAGTCACTGCTAAGATGCTCATGCAGATATTTCTCATTTCCAGTCTTTACTTAAACTTTCTTCTTTTGGCAGTTGACCTGTTTTGTTATGACTGCCAGCATCTGGAGGCATGTTCTCCTTTTGCATGCATATAAAATATTAGTCATGTAAGCTCATCTCGCTGAGAGCACTTTGACTAGCGTGTGTAAAAAAAAGTGGAAGGCGTACATTCTGCGTGCCAAGCCCATTAGACATGGCTGCAGAGTCTGACACTGTAAAACTTTGGGTGGGATTGCTTAAAAGCCCCAGTGTAAAAAGATATTACTTTTCCTTGTCAAACGGCAAATAAAGTCCAGTTAATCTCGGTAAAGCCTGTTCTGGCCAAAGGGAAACATGTATAAACAAATCTATGACAAATGGCCTAGATGTTTCTAGGAAATTAAATTTATACTACAAACGCTCTTCCTTTTAAAAATCGAGGACCGGGCAGCTCCCCGCTCCCCAAACACCAAACACCAAACCCAGAGACATTTGACATTATTTGTCTGTCCCATTTCTTCGTCATCTGTCTGAAACCATGCTTGACAGTGACGTTTTAGTTTAGCTTAGGGAGAAAAGCGTATGGAACGCATGACATTATAGAATTCCAAATATTCAAACAAACGTCCAGAGAAACACTCTGAAGCCAGTGGTGCCAGCCCACGTTCGAAGAGTGTTTTGTTGAAGCTGTACTGGTTCAAGAGGATTTATAATCTGAACATGATGGATACAGCCATCAGAACTGCTCTGAGGCTGAGAGCTAAACTCTGACTGTACTGCTATACTATTTACTGCTGTCCAAGTGGCCACCTCCAAGCTATGTCACATGGCTCGTTGCTCTGATTGGCTGTAGGTCTATGCAGTTGTGTGCAGGGGCAATTTGGCTGGCTCGTGTGGATAATGCCCCTCCACAATCGAAAAATAAACTGAGAGGTTCCTTACAAATTAGTCTGACAATGCCATATTAGGTCCCCTGAGGAAAAACTGAAATACTTTTAATTTCATCTTTATCTTAACTGCCATCCAGCATCAACATCAAGTTTCACAATACATCAGTTTATCACCATTATAGCCTCAATTGAGTTAATTAGCAAATATTTGCATGCTAAACGCACTGAACCAACATGGTAAACATTATACCTGCTAACTGCTAAACATCAGCATGTTAAAGTCATAATCTTAAAGATTCCAGTTCTGGTGGATTCGCTGACTTTTTTTTTTTTTCAGTTTAGAGACATTTCACTCTACAAAAAAATGTCAAATTGCTGTCAGGATGTTAACCTCTTGGAAATATTGTTATTTATGGTAATCCATCCAGTATTTATTGAGATATTTCATTCTGTGCTAAAGCGGTGGACTGAACAACCAACCCACACTGCCGTCCCTCAAGCCCTGCCGGTAGCATGGGTGAAAGCTTTGATCACTGGATAATCAACACTGTGACTTTTGTTGTTGAGCTGGTACAAAAATGTTGTGTTCCCGCTTGGGGTGACTGGTACAGCTCGTTCCAAAGCTGTTTAGACCAAAAAAGAAAAAAAAAAAAAGATAAATAAGGAAGCATCATTTGTATAAAAAGAGCCACAGCACAGTGCTGGGTTTGAATCAGTAATTGCATTAATCTCGGGACATGCAACCTGCTAATGTAACTAATGGCTTTCTAAGACAATAATGGACAGACTGGCTTTTTTAATGCTGAAGCCACATTAGGCATAATTGTGCCCCCAGAGTCACCTAGGAAGGTAGAATACTTGGGTGTGGCTTAATATGAAAGCATGCGTGCTTATGTGTGTGTGTTGCCTATGTGGTTTGCAACACTCGACCACAATTACTGTAAAACATCAAATATCCACATGGATTTACTGTTCAGGGTTTAGGACAAACAAAGGAGACTCCATTGCTCCCCCCTCCAACCAAATGTTGAATCCGAACATTTCCAGTTAAACTGCTTATGTCCAAGCAGTTTTAATAACTGGCAACATTTCTGCAACATTAATTTCAGAAAATGTTCTCCTGCATATTAACGAGCAAGGGTCACCTCTGGCCAGTCATGATGCCTTTTTTTTTTTTTTTTTTTTTTTTTTTTAATAATCTTGTCCAAGCTTGACAGTGTGTCTCTTTGTGTTTATTACAGCGGGCTATCCTTCAAACCACAGCACAATGAAATGCAGCTGGTAGAGTGATTTTCTGCTGTGGTTTTTCTCTGCTAATATTTGTGTTGTGCTGTGAAGGAGAGGGAGCTGTTTTTTGACCAGAAGCTCTTGGCTACAGGTTGTGGTCAACATCTCCTTAAAAGTTTCAAACTGCCGGGTCAAGATGAGGGCAGGGCTACCGAGAAGAAGTTGAAAAGGATTTTTCTCATATTATTCACATCCTGAAGTGTTCATCATTGATTCACAGTTTCGGAAAAGGTCCTGGAAAGCACTGACATTTTTTTTCTTTTTATGAAATCATGCTTTATTTTTTGATTAATTCAGATATATGGTTTAGACATTATGAATTTTTGTGAATTTGGAAAAGTACAGACACCAGGGGTTGTGGTGAGGTACAGATCACTTGAAAGTTTTCATAAGCATGTCTCTTTTATTCAGATGACGTTTCAGCCCTCAGGCCTTCTTCAAGAGCAACAGACCCTTTTAGAGCGGAGGTCGTGATCACGTCATGGTGTTAGCTGGAGGCAAAATGAAGGAAAAACTGGAGGCAAATCACCTGAGAATAGTAGGCCACATAACCAAGTGAAAATGTCATCTTGCTGTGTTGTTGGGTGCCAAAAGTGAAGTAAAAGTGGCTCAAAACTTAAGTTTTATGACATACCAACTGCCACTGCAAGGCAAAAAAAAAAAGGAGACAACTGTGGTTTAAGACAAAAGCTGGGAAATGTATGTGAGCTGCAACGAAATAAACAAAACTCACAAAATGTCAAAGGAAATATTCTCACACCTTTTTTCCTTAATGAACTGAAAAATACAACTGATTGTGTTCTGAATTCAGGGTTATCTCCTTTAATGAACTAAGTTGAATTAATTACATTGTGAACTCCCTAAAACACACTTCATTTAAACTCGGACACAAACAAAACGCAACTCAAAAGAAACGTCTTGGTTAGTCTTTCCACTGTTGTAACAATCATCAGCTCTGGTTTGGTTGAAATAAATCTTTAATTGACAGCGTTAAATGTGAAAATATTCTGTCTTCCTCTCATTCGTCCTCCGCCCCAGTATAGGTGTGTTCTGAGTGCATCACCGAGCAGCGCCTGCCACTCTGCAGATCATCAAGTTAGCAAAATAAACTGATCAAACTCGCCCTGGACGATGGACTCAGATCAGCTGTCTATTGGGTGAGTGTGTATACATTAGTCAGTCTGGTCCGACTAGTTATTATTAACTTTTTGCTGTCTGGAGAGTGTGACCACACATAATCAGAGGACTTCATAGTTTCTTAAGCCATTAAGCCAATGAAACTTGCTAGCAAGCGTTAGCTAGCTAATGTGTTTAGGGAATTATTTTGCCTTCACCTAAGCTCCACCCACAGAAAAACATCAGAACGTTCACCAATGGAAAAGGAGCCTATATGACTGTTGATTCAAGATGATCTTCAAGAGCAACAAGATTGTCAATACTGATGATCATGTTGATCTTGATCAGAATAAAAGAGAAATGCATACCGAGCCAGAGTGTTTGACGTTTTTTCCTATTTTCAAGTAATAAACCATGTCACATGTCATATGTTTTACCTGGGAAAATGTGGATGTGGTCAATTTCTAACAACTTCCAGTTAAACACTGTTTCCACTTCAATTGTTTGTTTGTTTATTTGTTTTTTGGTGAAATAAGCACAAACTTCTTTCATTGAAAACTGCTCTTCCAATTGGTCATGTCTTACACACCTTCAGCGTATAACAATTCATTACTTTTGCAGTTATGAGTGGTGCAGTTAATTTTTATTTCAATTTCATTAGTAATGCAAATTAAAATCTACACTGTCTTTCTCTTACTGTATCCACCTACTGCCTGTTTCCCAGCTAAGCTATCAGCAGCCTGCACTGAGCTAAATATAAAATCTGACAACTTTTCTTTCTCTGTGTGATAATATTCCTAGTGCTGTGATTTTACCGAGCTACATAATGAAGGCTTTGTTGTCAACTCCTGAGCAAATCTCTTTGAAGCGACAACATCACAATAAACCGGTGCCTCAAATTGGACTTCAAATAGCAAAGATTAGAAATTAGCTACAGAAGAAAATTTGCCTTTGGGTGGTAATGTGTAAAAGTCATCACAAATTTATGCACTAGAATTGTTGGGTTTAAATTTTAGCACTTAAATTACGTGTGTATCCTGATCGTTTTCCCCATCACTACTCCTCAAGACAAAAGAAAATGGATCTGCCACAATCAAAGATGTGACAGGAGAGAATATCGGGCAGGGAGGATGTGATTTATTGCTTTCAGCGAGGAATATGCAATGCACACACAACATTTGTCTGAAGATAGTGATTGCTCCTCCGTGTGTACTGTATAATCACCCACTGTCATCAGCACTCTGTCTCCTCACCTTTTACTTTCTTTTGAATACTTTTTTAAAAATTAGATAAGAATTCCATCTCATCTCTCATCCTTCACTGCCGTGCTGTCCCACTGGTGAACCTGTGAAGTGATGAGATCATAGACTTGGAAAAAAAAAACATGCGTCTGATGGATCTTTTAGCCCAATCGCTCCCTTCCAGCACTTAATCATAAGGTATATTGAAAGACTGGTAAATGTGATACAGTCAGACATTAATTTTGTCATTTGCTTTAAGCTGCGTACAGATTCCTACTCACTAATTCCCAAGACAAATCTACTGAGAACAAAACAAATCTCATGAATAATCAGTCTGCAAATCTACATTAGACAGCAGACAGGTTCATAAGCACAACATTCGGCAACATGCAGCTTTTCCACTTCTCTTAACTCACAGCAGATATCACTTCACTTGCTTGACATGAACTATTTTTCTTCTACTGGCGCACAAAACCTCTACAATGACCCCTCTAAAATTCACTACAAAATTGATTGTAGATTGCTTCATTCTGAACTGACTGTCATGAAATTTGATTTGTTAAAAACCTGAAAAACTGAACATGATAGTGATTGCTTACTGGAATGAAAATAAATGAATTAATCAGCTCTATGCCAAAACATGAACCCTCTCAATAACCACGATATCTTCTGTGACATGCAGGCTCAGACCTAATGAGGCAAAATTAATTGTAAATCATTCAGGATTTCAGCTTTTGGTGAGTTTCTCCAAAAATATTTATTATGTTTTCGTAAAGTCTCCTTGTTGCTTGTAAAGTCCTAAATAATACATCTATCAGAACTCGGATATTTATCAGTGTCTGAGTGGGGCTAATCTTTCGCAAGATGATCTTTTTGCATAAACCTGCGGGGGTTAAACTGACAAAGATGATGTGATTTGATTGAAAGCCCCAGAGAAACATATTGCATCTGCCTCTTACTTTGGGGTTGCTTGCCATTGATGTTTGTTACTATGGATACCTTTCACCACTGATATTACAAACTTATGCCGCTCGGGGGCTTTTCACACTGCAGCCACAGGCTAAGGGAGCCGTTAGTGGTGGGCTTAGAAAGCTTTCACACTGGCAGATTCCAAAGTGGGCTGATCGTGACTTTAACCTAGGGGTTAATCATAACCCTGGGTTTCAGTTAACCATGGGTTAACTTTAATGTGTGTGTGTCGGGAGCGGGGGGGTGGGGGGGGGGGGTGGATCAGGGGGGGCTGAGGACTAAGGGCTAAGAATATGCAAAAACCACTTAGAGTAAGATCCCATTTTGCCGCATCATCTCACAAAAACCAATCATAGAACTGTAGTTACTATGTAACTCTGTTTAACAGTCCTCTTCCGTAACCTTGGTGTCTTTATCTGTATTGTCCTCCATGCCCTCTAACAGGACACGACAACGAGCCATGATGACTCTAGAGACAATCTTTTATAGACAGTCTTTGGAGGCTGTTGCTCTCAGCAACTTAACCACAAGTGGATTTGTTAACTCCTCTCCTTGAGTCTCGCATGTATTGTGATAAAGCAAGTGGAGAGGGGTCAGTTCCCATCGATTTTAGACAGAAAAGCAGAGTGAGTTCCTGCAGATAAACCGGCTGCAGTAGGGACTCAATTTGGAGCTTCACGTAGCGAACCTGGCAGCCGTATCTATACAGTGCTGAACCTGCTGGGCAGCCGCTGCACCGCAGAGACAGACCTAAAACTGGCGAGAGTTCCAGAGCCGCAGATGAACACCGCCACCATCAAGCTGTCTGCAGACACACAGGAAACTTTAACAGGTTGGTTAACACCCTGCTTCGCTCCTTTTATCCTTGTAATTACCCACTAAGCTCATGTTAGACTTGACAGGTGCGATATATGTGACAGTAAAAATGACATTTTTTTAACTTTCTCCAGGGTTGAGGCAGACAAACAAGCTGTAAACAGTCCAGGAGCGGCTTGTTTTTTGGGGCTCCAGCTTCGGCGATGTAGAGGGAAAACATGGCCACTGTGCTCAGTGGACCGTGGCTGTCGTGAAGTTACAAGACTCTCCAGCGAGGAAGTCCCTATTCTCTTTAGTGTCATTGCACGACTTTCTCACTGTGTCTCTCTGTCTCTCTTGTCGCCTCTCTTGCTGTTCTTCTATGTCTCTCCCTCGCTCTCTTTAGTGGGCCCACTTATGCTTTATGATGGTCTCTCCTGGGTCCTCTCGGTTGAACCCCCTGCTCCCTCTGCCTGTCTCTCCTTCGTTCCCTTTCACAGTCTGTATCTCTCCGTCTCCTTAGAGAACCACTTTTACCCCACTTACTTTTTATTGCAGTCTCTCAAACCTCCAACACCCCCCCCCAACCTTCCTATCTATCCTCTCCTCTTTTTCTCTTCTCTCGCTCTGTCTGCCCTCTCCACGTCCTTTGGTTGCATTTATTTGTCCTCTGATGCCCAGACGTCCTCATTTAACACTCAGACTGGTTTTCTTACAAAAGTATCCCCCAACCACCACCACCACAATAACAGCAGTCTTTTTAAAAAAAAAATCTATTATTATTTTATTATTTTTATTATTTCACCTTTAATTAACCAGGCAAGTCATTAAGATGTCCAGTGTTGTAGTCTCTTTATGCTAAGAGATGTACAACAACATTAATCCTAAACTTTGCCACTGTTCTAAGGGCTTTTTCTTTTTTAAAAATAGACGTACCATCATGTAGTCCCCTTAATCAGGTAATTATGTTAAAGCAGCCTATGTCAATGATCATTTGACTTTTTTCAGCAAATGGGAAAAAAGAATAATTGAAAAAAAAATTTTGACCATTTTTAGAGTTGGTTCAGTCGAACCAGTCGCTGATTGTTCAGCTCAGCGAGCCGTGGCTGTCAATCACAGTCAGTCATCAATATCTCTCTCTCTCTCTCTCTCTCTCTCTCTCTCTCTCTCTTTCTCTCTCTCTCACACACACACACACACACACACACACACACACACACACACACACACACACACACAGGACAACAGGATATGATATGTTGATTACTGGCAGACTCAGGTTGTCTGAGCGGCAGGGGTGAAAAAAAATTAAAAACAATAAATGCAGAGAGGCACCAGCGCGCCAAAAAGGACTTTATCAGGTTTTCTCCACAGGAAGGTCACTCTAGAGGGCACTTGATCAAGTTTTGTCCACAGGAAGCATAAACTAGCATTAATCTGATGTAATCATCACCAAATTATTATTATTACAGCTAGAACGGTCTAGTAAGTTCAGAAAATGACTTCACCATTTTCACAATGTAGCAATATCCAAATATCAAGTCTCATATAACAATACGATAAAATATCATTATATTGCCTAATTATTAATGAAATATAATATTATATATTAGATATCTGGCTTAAAAGTTTCAACACACAGCAAAGTATTTGAGCTAGTTTATGTCCAAAGTAGCTTTACACAAAACAGGTCTGCAGTTAATTTAGATTAGTGTGGGTAATGGGTTGGTTTTGATACTGAGTTTTGCGAGTGAATATGGGTGGGCGCTGATTTAGCAGGATTCTGCTCCACAAACCCCCCACCCCACCCCACAAAACAAACCTACCCTCCCACTGAGAGGAGCCACAACCACATACAGACTTCCAGTCATTTTTGGTAACCACTAGAACTTCTCCCAGCTGCCATTTACAAAACATTTTGTTGTCCAAGAGAGAAAAACTCCAGCAGCCATGTCGAAATTAAAATAAGGCATTATAGAGATGAAACAGATGCTATTGACTGGTTTATTCTCTTCAGCTCAACAGATTGTGGTCCATCAAAGCAGACCAGAATTAGTTTTTTTTTTTTTCTCTCTCTCTAACTTGGGAGAAAAAGAAGATGGGGTAGATTGTATGTGTGTGTGTGTGTGTGTGTGTGTGTGTATGTGTTGTTGGTGCCCCACCCTCTCTTTATTGCCCTGCCAGCAGAATGAAACGCCCGCAGACTCGGACAATATGATGAATGTGTTTGAGAGTCCCTTGTGTCGAAGTGAAACTGAGGGAAATATAAGATGAGTCTCATTATAATGTGACAGGCTTTGCTGCGAGGAGGCCACGCTGTTCCCTCGACTCGGCGCTGCTTAAACAGGAGGGACGAGATTGAATAGAAATAGGAAGCTGCAGTACAGAAGCTGTGGAGAAATAACTGCAAACTGAGGTCAGCACAGGTGATGAGATGAGAGGCGTCCCCCTTTCTGTTCAGAGCTGCATCCGCCTTCCAAGACAATTCTGCGAGCAGAGGGGAATCCAATCAATATGATGCAAAGGGAATATTCAATGAGCCTCACACCAACTGTGCTAAAAAATAAATGTGCTTTAGATTGTGTTATTTGGTGCATGGCAGTGGTGTGGATGCTGAGGCTTGAATCCAGATCTACAAATTCAGTATCTGATGCCTTATCCTCACTAAAATGAATAGACGGGGAGGAAAAAGTAATGCCGGTTCCTTTTGATCTTCATAATATCAATTGATATTTCCACTCTCTTTTTCAGTAAATCTATTCAAGTTTCAACTTTGTGAATGTGGGTCACTGTGGAGAATGAAACAATGAAATTCACTGTTCAAAATAGGTTACAGTATGAAAATATCCATGCATATGCATACTGAAACTCTGTGAGTCACTTTGCAATTTAAATTCTGCCCACATGTTGGTCTCTCGGTTATTCTGTCCGTCCACCACCGGCTCATTCTGACCGACTCATCAAATACGGCAGCTTGGTCGGTGGCCCCCACGCTTCAAACTATGACGCTCTAGAGTCACTCAGTAGAGCGCGGATCCCCGCCAAGGCAACAGATGGTGAAGCACCTTCTGCAATGCCACCGCAACTGCCAGATGCAACCAGCAGAGATTTGCAAAGTCACGCGGACATTAATATGACCCCAACATATGTTCTCCCTTGGCTGCAAGAAGATTTCAAACTGAAGCAGTTGTTGATCGTAATTGCCTTTCCCCTGGTTGTGAATGTTTCCTCAGTCTGTTCCCACATTACATGCAGATTGATTTCTGCAGATTGCAAATACGTCCTCTCACTCCCCCCTTCAACATGTAAAAATACCCACAGCGGCCACAAAACTTGCACAAAACACAAAAGGATGCTAGTGTTTAGTTTGTCCAGGTTTCAGGTCTACTGTAGAAATATAGCCTTGCAACCAAACTAAGGATGTCCAAGTGTTGCAGGCAAAATAAAAATAGCACCTTGGACATAAACACATGGTGTCTGGGACAGTTCTTGGACAGTGCATCATTCATCATTCATTTCATTCAAAAATGTGAACCAGTACCAGCACAAGCTCTACACTATGTTACATGAGCGCCTACATACGGTCATGGTTCAAAATTAGATAAGGTGTTTGCTTATTATTATCAGATATGGTCTATGTACATTTTCATTGCTGTATACCAATCAGAAACAGGCTTGCATTTGCACTGCAGTTTGTATAGTTACATTTATTGATCAAATGGTTAGAAAAAAATAAGAGACAATCAAACTCAAACAATGACTAATGAAAGTATAATGAAAACTGATTGTGGCCAAACACCTAGAGTAATTTCAATGTTTTTATTTATATAAAAGTGCAGGGAAAAAATTTGCATATATGATATGCTTGAAACAAGCTGAGCTGTTCAAATGGGAAAACAGCCTCTTCTCAGATAGCTTCACGGTGCCGAGCTAGGCTGTACAGACGTATAGCTGTGTGAGTAAAGAAAAAAAAGAGCTTGAAAGAGAAGTTTCAGTCCTGCAGACTTTCTCACAGCTATACACCTGGGCAATCGCTGTGTTAAAGTGGGAAATTCACTTGTTACAGCAGCTGAAGGATTGAAAGTGCAGGTTGAGAAAGAGCACGCCTTTCACCTTCACTACACATATACTGATTGTATAGAATGATAGCACATATGTGGTAGTACACACATGGTGTGCAGCATTATACCTTGTAAAATGTATAGTAGCCAGATTGCATCCTGTGCACAATTGGTTGCACAGGATGCAATACAAAGAGAGAAAACGCAGTATGGTTACACAGTATAAATACATATTTTTGCACAGGATGGTGGCACAGTGTAAATAGAAATATATATACGGTATATTATAATAATTTTGGTCACTGAGAAACAAACATGAGAAAAAAGGGTCCAGGTAATATTATATATTTATATATATATACTGTGTATATATATATATATAATATTATATTATATTATTATATATTTTTTTCTTTACATTGAGCAATACAGCCTCAAAGAGCTGCTTGCATGGCTGTAAATTTTCAGAGTTGCAATATTGTCTTTCTCATCTTAATTCTTTAAACGCTCTCTCATCGATGCACAGCCAAGCTCTCGCTCTCAATCCATCAGCGCCCTCCTCCACAGATCCCACATCCTGCAGGGTTCAACCTACTGTCTGTCAGAACTCTGCCTGATAAATGATGACGCCCATACATGCTCACAAACAACATGAGGAAGGATGGGCAGAAGGAGAGAGAAAGAGGAAAAGAGTAGGAGGAGGAATGTGGATGAGAG
>JAJHUR010086264.1:0-16721 GCA_027495735.1 Lutjanus campechanus | reverse complement strand
TTTCAAGATCCCGATGTATCTAAAGATTGATATTCCCCCACCCCCCACCTCTAGGCTAGTGATATGTTAAGTTGGGGATCCCAGCCCCCAGAGAGCATCAGGGTGCCTCAGCAAAATGCTGAAAAAAGGAAATTGAATTATTAATATTAAGAGTATTATACAATATAATTTGTAATGAATGTATTGCCCATCTCTCTGTGTCTGCAACAAAGCTGCTCTGCTCCTGAAATTTTGTTAGCTAGCAACTAGCTAGTACTAACTCACAAAAATGGACACGTTTTTGAAAAGGAAAAGTCCTGACAAGCAGACCAACTGCCCAGCTGACGAAAACTCAGCTGCAAAAATCCAAAGAATCATGGCCAAGTAAAACTCAGAAGTATGGTGCAGCATACATAAAGTATGAAATTTCTGCTGCATGGCTATGAGTGAAACACGTGTGTCCTGTAGGTTGAGAGGTCTCGGCATGGAAAAGTTTGGGAACTCCTGTTCTAGGCTGCAAAATGTGAAAACCTAAATCAAATGATAATAATTACGCTGATGACACACTGTTATTACTATCACTGTCCCCTGGAGATCTAATGTCTCCTCACAACTTCCTGCAGCTCAACAAAGGCAAAACGAAAATCTTGTTATTTGTGGTAAGAAAACCGTCTTTGGAAAGTACCACACAGGTCAGTGTGGGCGTTTCTTTGAGTCAGACTTTTCTTTCCATTCAGAGCCTCATCATCAGCATTATAAAAAACTTCCTCCACCTAACAGATGGATGCAGACATGCTTTTATCTCTTGTAAGTTGTAGCACATTGTGAGCACATGTTGTATAACCCCTGGAATTAAATTCTATATATTTGTGCCACATTTAATTGCTTTTGTGGTTGTTTTGTTGGCTAATCAGGATCCAAATAAATAAAGTGCATAAATCACTCATTTATGCAGGAAAAATAAATGGGTCAGCCTCCTATTATTTTTTTTTTAATTAAATGTAGACGCCAACACTGTTAGATGGAAAATTTGAGGCCGTTGATGACTTATAATTCTTCCTTTCACAGCATAGTCATAGTGAGTAGCCATTTTATTTTTTAAGGTGGCTAAGAGTTCTCTTAATGCTAATCAAAATACACATTTTTAAACCATAATTCATATTTAGCTTTCATTTAAAGGTGACAGAGTTGACATGTTATGGTTGAGACACATCAGATGGTAATATTAGTTAATAAAATTTTCAAAAAATCCCAGAAAGCTTACTAGTGCTCGAGTGGTATTCCTGCCATTTTAAAACCAAGACGTGAGACAAGGGTCCTTAGCTAACCCTTTTTATGACCGATTAAATGTTTTTGTAAAAATCTGACACAACTTTCAAAGACTATTAATTTCAAAACAAAGATCATTAAAATAGCACATTTTACATTATCAGCAGTTATTGTTAGTTTTAGATTTTGAAGGCTTTTAATGCATTTATAAATTGTTTGAAGTCATGAATTCTTGTCTGGGACAAGGATGTCCAATCATAATGTTGTAACAGTGTGTTTGCAGGATTGAGCAACATTTTTGCTGACCATTTCTGACTGCAGATTATACTGGTCGAGATCTTTGTTCTTATGTATTTTTCTGACCATTCCAGGCAGCCATTGATTTTTTTTCTCCAAAGAAATGAACTGAAACCACTGTATGCCTGGAGGAGTTCCAAAGTAAAATTTTCACACCAACATGGCTTCGGAAACAGCTATGAATGTAAAGGAAAATGTCCCCTCTTTCCTGATCAATATTCAAAAGGTAAGTTTTCAAGTATCAAACTACAATGGGTTCAAGTTCAGACCTTCTTCATGAGAAAGTAGATGTGCATTTGTGCGTCGTCCATGACAAAACGATGTGGGTGTCTGATCCCCTCGAGAGTTTTATCCATCGTCTTACTGTCGATGTTGACCCAACGGGCAGCTCCAGGAGCCAGGAAGGTTCTGAGTCACACACACACGCACACACACACAAAAGAGTGGCTGTTATCGAACAGTTAAATATAAGTGTGTAGGTATGTCTACATGTTTCTGTGCTTCTACACTTACTTGTAGATCTCTTCCACTTTCTCTATGATCTTGGAACTTTGTCCATGTCTAACATCCTCACAGGCCTGCCAGAAACACAGGTTCTCCCCTAACAAAGAGACAGACAATGAGGTGAACAAAACAACAATGATGCAGGAAAAAGCAACATGTAATTAGAGACTTTTTATAGCACGGCTGGCCTCTGTGGAAAACCTTGGCCTCTGGTAATATTTCGTATGTCTGCAGAGATGATCAAATCCCTTCTCTGTCTTCTGACCTTTACCTTCCTCCACTGCATATCTCACTCTTAAATCTGTCTTGGACTCTCCTCTCCATTGTTTGTCCTTATCTACTTATCTTTCCATTCTCTCAACAAACAATGTCACAAAATTAATCTTCTTTTCCACTACCTCAAACCTTCCATTGCCCGCTGCTGGGGATTGGAAAATGTCATTAGGGAAGATAATAACATTTTGAATGCTAATAAGAGTAAGAATTAATTTAATGTTAATATGAACAACTAATTAAACGTGGGCGGAGTTTATACCACATGATTCTGTTAAACAAAAGCTTGTTCAGACTAAAATATGGGAATATAGAAATATGGGATATTCTGTGTCTGAATTCCTTACACCAAGTCGGGTTGGGTCCGATCATCAGACCTCCTCACTAAATGTTTTAACAAATTCACAACAACCAGGATTCGGGACAATCACAAACACATACGCAAGTAGTGTTGTAGTATTTGAGATTGGTCTTGATCTCGAGACTGGTCTCAAGACCACTTTTTGAAGGTCTCAGTCGTACAAAGAGGACTTTTATCTCAATACCTGTCAAGACCATTACTACAGGGACATGACAAATTTTTTTAAATCATTTTACTATCTAAAGCAGGCTAACCTTTGTACTCCTGCACTTGATCTTGACTCAGTCTCGCCCCGCCTTGGTCTCACCCTGCCTTGGTCTTGGTCTTGACTTAGTCTCAACCCCTCAAAGTTTTGGTCTCTATACACTGGCCTTGGTCATGACTTGGTCTCAGTTTATGTGGTCTTGACTATTAGCACACAAGTATGTGAAAATGCATTTCTGTATCTCTTCCTTACCGCTGAACTCTTTCTCCAGGTAGGTCATGAACTCTCGCCTCCCCATGGAATCACTGAGAAGCTCCATGAAGCTGAAGCTCCAACGTTCCACTCGGAGACGTGTCGGCATAGGCACCCTGCTCACAGAAACAACACAAAGCACGTAGGCATTCAAATAGCAAACTACTACTGTAATAACCTTGAACTAACAAGTTAACATGTCCCAAGATGCTTCCAAAGCTGAAATGGTAACACATTATTTAAAGGGTTGTGCATACAACTGTCATTACATTGTTATAACCATGTCATGACACCTGTCATCAACATGGAAGAGACTTTAGAAATATTTATGACTGTTATTAAGTGTCATTCAGTCATTTATGTCATTTTAAATACAAAGTTAACAAAGTAGTTTGAGATGCCTTTGTAATGACAATTGGACATTAGTTTTACCTCATTGCATGTAAAGTGGCTTGTTATAAGCACATCATGAATATTCTCCTTGACCTCAAGTAAAGTGGCATATTTTAGACTTGTCATGAAGATGTCATTAAGTTTTATTACACTGTCAAATGCTTTTGTAATAGTGTTATGAATAATTTCCTGGACTTCAACTGAAGTGGTACCATTTGGACTTGTCATAAAGATGTCATTAAATGTTATAAGGCCAGTTTGAGGACAGAGTGCAGTACGAAGGTGATTTAGCTTACAGAGTTACCTGATGGACAGATAGCCGTTAGCTAGTTTACTTGTTGATAAATTAGGCTAACCGCTGTCTGTTGTTATCTGTAGCTGGTGTTAGCTAGTTTGCTCGGTTAGCCGTGGAGCTAGCCGTCTAATTAGCTGACTCAGCCCTGGTGACATTTGTGCCTTGGTTTAATGTCAAGTTGTCATAACAAAGACATCTTCATCTTATGACAGTGTAATGACAGTCTTATGCACACCTGTCCAAATAAAGTAGACCACAGTTTAGACTTGTTACAATGTGTGTGTATCTGTGTGTATTCTCTCACACTTCTGCGTTCATTGTCCAGTGTGCAGTGTCGTCAGAGATCCAGGGGTTACTGGGAAGGCAGCCTTGCATAATGGGATCATGGTTCAGGTACTGCTCGCTGTATTTCACAAAGCTGCACATCCACACACAAATGCAGCAGCATGCAGACACACACAAGAACACACACGCACACACAGTATTATTGTATTAGTGCTGCAGATCATAAGAGTTAATGGCCACTAATTCCAACTTCCCTCAGGAAGCATCCATTAGTGGCTCTTATAGTGGGAGCACTAAGCTTTATGTGGGTGCGTGTAAAAGATGCAGAGTTCAGTTCAGGCAGCATCAAGTCCATTAGTCCTTGTGTGTATACATGTGCTTGTGTGAATATGTGTGTTTACCCTCTGATACACACCCCTCTAGGCAGATGGATGACTTTACACGGTTTCTTCCAAGGGCCCTTTTACAGGTATCAATCTTTGAACAAAAACAAAAAGTACATGTAAACACACACAAATTGCAAATTGCAAATTGCACACAAAATTATATGTAATGTTTACCTCATTTTTGTAGTAGTCACTGTTCTAGTTCTGTCAAGAGAAACACACAGTCATCACGTTAGGTCACACAATGACTGCCTTAATACAGTCATTTCAATCATGGGCGGCTTCCTCATGTCTATATTAGCTCACCCACGGAAACAATGGCTTTAAATGTTCCTTTTTTTCAAATGCTAACTACAGTCGGTCGATGCTGAGGCCTCTTTTTCAAAATGCTTCATATGGTCGTCATTACCAACGTGCATCTTGGCCAGACAATTAATCTCACCACCAAAGCTCACTCAAACCACTAAAACACTTAATACGTGTCTCAAACAAAACACAAACAGTTCTCACTCAGAAAGCATGCATCATCACTCATAACACACCTAAAAAACACTAACAACAGGCAACATTACATCTTTGGAGTGTGAATAATTCATCACATAAACCTGTATTATTGAAAAGTAATTCACTTGTGAAAAATAGAAAGTTGAAGCAAACAAACAACAAAAATCCTGAAATCCCAGGTCAGCCGTGTACCATCCCCGTTTGTCTGTTCAAGACAGTCTGGAGGTAACAACACCACCACAAACTACTACAAACAGGACATCTGGGTTTTCAGATGAAGTTGCAATCAGCTGTTTGAAAAGAGTATTTCATTTTTATTGTAAATATTCTGCTAATATTTTCTATATATTCCAGTATGGTTACTGCACAAATGCATGATTTTTTAATGTATTTTTAACAGTTTTGAAAACAGTGTTTGCTTTTAAAATGTGCTGCAAATATTTGCATTATTGTATTTTGCAGGTGGTGGAGTATGAATGAGAAAAGTTTGGATGGATCATGGATTTTGGGAAATGTGGTCATTGAATGCATTTTGTGTGAAAGCAAAGAAAACTGATTCACAGTTTGGTCCACACAGGCTTCTGTTTCATTAACTGTGTGAAGAGTTTTGACAGTGTTACCAATTTTGACAAACACATGTTAGCTTTTGAAGAAAGAAAATATAAAACAGAATATACTTGGCAAATGAGGAATGTACAGCACGAGAATATATACTGGTCATAACATATATTCAATTATGATCACGGATTGATATTTCTCTGAGCTGTTGCTAATTAGAAATTGTTATAATTATCCATAATTTGCATGTGGCATAAAGAAAACATCTTTCATGTAATGTCAGGCCCTACATTTTTTTTTACTGTCTATCTGTAATTATAAAAAGTTTGTAACATACTGTAGATGTCCATAATATGGCAAACCTCACTTGGACACTTACTTTGAAATAATCCCAGCAGCACGAAAGAGGGAAAGTAACAAAACAAGGAAAGATGAGATCGCGTAGAAGACGTGTTATTACATTAGATTTTAAGGCAGTAAACCAGGAAGTAAAGAAATGTGATGATGTCACTGACCAGCGTAACTCGTGCGCTGAAGTTATTTGGTCTCTCCAGACCCATGTCCAAAACATTACGCACCCCAGGCTGAAAAATACACACACACATACACACACTAATAACTAAGTACTGCATGTTTGTCATAGAGCTTGTGTTTGTGTTTGTGTGTGTGTGTGTGTGTGTGTATGTGTGTGTGTGTGTGTGCGTGTGTGTGACTGATGACAATCTGCGTGTGAGTGAGCACTTATCCTTCCCTGAGCTTTCCACTTGACTAGCTCTGACTTTTATTCTCAGGTTACTCTTTCTTTTTCTCCACGCTCTTGTCCCTAATTCATAAGGGCAAGACAAGATGGAGTCCCCTCCTCCAAACCCTTGCCCTTTGCTTCACCCTCTCCTCTCTCCCGCATCCCTGCATCCCTCTCCTCCTTCCCCTCCTGCCCACCAGTTTTTTCTTCCCTTCTGATCCTTCTGTCTCTCTGTCTGTCTGTCTGTCTCTCTCAAATGGAAAATCAAATGGACTGCTGTGGTTGTGTGAGCAACATAAAGAAAGTGAAATATGATGATGATGATTATTTTCTTCTCTCTATTTCTCTTCCTCTCTCTCTCTCTGTTGTCCCTGTTGTCAGCTGAGGCTTTTACCAGAGGGGTTGAATATTTCATGTAGGAGGCAGAGGGGACTGTGAGTGAACATGAGTGGGACCCCTGACTGTTTTAAATACTTTACAATACATTTCTACAGTTGTGTAATATGGAAAAGCATAGTATAGTACAGTGTAGTATAGTATGGTATGGTACAGTGTAGTATAGTATAGCATAGCTTATCACAGCATAGCATAACATAGTATAGTATAGTATAGTATAGTATAGTATAGTATAGTATAGTATAGTATAGTATAGTGTAGTGTAGTATAGTATAGTAAAGTGTAGTATAGATTAGTACATTTTCTAATCCACCACAGTAGAGAAGACTACAGTGTAAAACAGCAACATTTTGTATAGTGTAGAGAAATATACTGTAGTATAGTGTAGTAGAGAAAAGTGTATATGTTAGGATATACTCTAATTCACCACAGCAAAGAACACTGTAGTATAGAAGAGAACAGTACAGCACAGTAAAGTATATTATATAGCATAGTAGAGTACAGTTAAGTATAGCAGTAGTGGTAGTAGTATAGTAAAGTATATTAAAGTACAGTATGTTAAAGTATAGTATATAGAGTACACTATACTGTACTATACTATTGAGTCTAATACAACATAATAAAGAACAGTATAGTGTAGTGTAGTGTCATGTACTGCCGTATAGTGTTGTTTAGTGTAGTGTTGTGTCATGTAGAGTAGTATAATATATAGCCTGATTCAACACAGTATAATAAGAGTGGACGTACCGGTGGTCTGTTGATGAGCCAGTAGGCCTGTTCCTGACATTCTAGAACAATGCGGTCGGCCTTCCTCCTCTGTTTGGACGCCCTAAACAGAAATCACATTGTAAGTTTGTGAGTGTGGGTAGGTACGTGTGTGTGTGAGTGTGTGTGAGAGAGTGTACCTGAGCTGCTCTCTGGCTTGCATCACCACAAAGTCCCAGGTGTGGTTAATTCTCTTGTGCAACACACTGTACCTCTCCTAAAAAAGGAAAAGGCAAATATGATGAATAAGCAAATGAGGAAAACACAGAGAGGAAAGAAGACTGGACTTTTCTGAAAAAAGGAATAGTGACATACTGGTGGCCTGTTACCTTAGAATTAAAACTGCATAATTCATGATACACGCACATTTTCTCTCTTACTTGCACACATAATCACACACTTTGCTCACCTTTTCATATTCCATGAGCTCTCCTTGTTTTCTTATGTTCTTTTTAGCCAAATAGATTGCTGTCATGATATAAGAAGGAAAACAAAAACAAGTCAAGTAATGAAATGTCCAGATCTACATCATATGTTTAGCTCCTGTAAATGCCTAACAGGACTCTGACTCGGATGGGTGAGAAATGGTTGTTTTCCCTCACAGTTAAATATATAAAGAGGCTCTACTTGTGCTGAGAATGCATGTTATTTTCCTTCACCCTGCTGGGATCACCTCTCACCCCTTCAGTTTGTTTTTGACATTACCATAGTCCAGCTCTGAGGCAGGCCACCGGGTACTGGTCCAGAAGTAAGGAGTCTGAGAAAAACAAAGTGACATTGTTTGACATTTCTGATGGAGGTTAGTAGTGAAGCGGGTGCTGAAAAAGTGGCGGCAGAGAGTGGCAGATGGATGGGGGATTAGGAAGTGGGCTAATGGAGTGAGAGGGAGAAAGGGGGATAGACAGCGATAGAGAGAAGGTGATGGTTTAGTTAAAAGTGGTGAAGCATTAACTGAAAAGAGGGACAGGAGTTGTTTTTTTTACAAGAATGCTGAATGAACATGCTACATGGGTCATGATCTATTTACCTGGAAGCGGTAGGGCGACTCATCAGGCCGTAGCACAAGAGATCTCGGCTCCTTGAGGGGGTAAATATACCCGTATTTCACCAGCATGCCACCAACGTGCAGCGCTTCTGTTAAAAACACCACAGAAGAAACAAATCACAAGACTGCCTCACAGTCTCAGCTTCTGTAGCTGTGAACTTAGGCTGGGTTGCACCATCGAGGATTAATTTTTAAACTCAAATAAATCATGGTTTAACTTCAAACTATGTTGCACTAAACTTTTTAACTAGTTTAAAATGAAGAAAGATTAAATTTAAACCTCTCTTTCAGCCTCAGTTTAGTTTTTACTTGAATCACTGATCAAATTAAATTCTGTTTCACCAAAGCTTTAACCTCCGATTTAAAATTTGATCCAGTATTAAACTTTAAATTTAACATTTAAAATGGACACCTTTTTGTATGGATACAGAAAAACAATCAATAAAAATAAACTAATTAGCAATTGAGTTATATGATGCATCTCCTTTTATTTCACTTCAGTTGATAATTCAAACAACAAACTTCTCTTCTGAGCCATCATGAGTGGGCTAACTAACTTTTTATCTAGCTAGATAACGATGCTATGTTCTATTTACTTTTTAACTAGCTAGCAAACAACACAACGCTTTATGTTTTTAGCTAGCCTGCAAACAGTGCAATTTTTTTCATTTGTAGTTCTATGATGGGAGTTTGTTTCTTTGCCAAGCTATCATGAGAAGGCAAACTAACTTTTTAGCTAGCTGACAAAGAATATAACATCCTGTGTTTGATTTTTTTTTTACTTTTTAGCTAGCTAGCAAACAATGCAATATTTATAATATATAGAGCAGCATATATAGAAATACAGAGTTAACGGTTTTCCTCCTCTGTCATACTTAAAAGGTCACGACAGACTCAAATAAATTTATTTTAATTTGGGTAAGCAAGCATCTCCATATTGATTAAAAACTATTAGATTTTGGTTTAAACCACTAAATTTGGATTTATTAAACTGAGATTAGGGTTGAATTGTGCAGCAGCGTTCAGAGTAGTTCATGTGGCTTTTTCATTCAAGCTTACACACCTTTAAGACTGTCATAAATGTTTTTATTCATAGGGCACCTTGTGGTAAATGATGAGCTAAACTAAGTTAGAAAATATTTTTTTATTTATCACTATCATGTTTGATGGCACATGAAAGAGCTGTTGATTTCATTTGGGATAAAGCTCTCAAAGTGAACAAACTGAATGTGGGAAATAAATAATATTAATTGCCTGTAAAGTACAGATGAGTATGAAATGCTGTGGACCTAATATGTAATATTTTTTTCTATCAAACACTTGCACCCTGTCAGCAGTCTCTCTCAAATCAAGGCTTTGTTCCGGTGATGAAATGCATCATCAATCTTCAGCCTCTCCTCATTTGTTAAAGAGCCCTACTTTTATGACTGACAGCTACCAAAAAAAGCAGTGTGATGCATTTTAATCAGCTCTTACCACTCTCTCCCTTGCTGACTGACTCCGCACTCCCTTACTTTAGTCCGCTCTGAGGCAAAAGGGACCGGCCATCTACTTTTTTTTCCAGCCTCTAATTTATTTCAGGTACGGGGAAGTCTCCTGAGATGAAACCCTCCACAGGGACACTAATCAAACCCAGATCATCAGGTGAGTTAATCAGACCTGGAGCCTCTGGGGCTCACCCCATTCCTGTTTACTGGAAACAAACAGCAACCCCCACAATACACACACACACACACACACACACACACACACACACCACTACCACGTCAGTTCCAGAGAAAACACCATATCCTGGCAACACACTAGCAACGACACACAACAAGTCAGTCACACTGAGACAGACAGAGAATCACAGCAAATATTCTCTCCATCACACACACACACACACACACACACACACACACACACACACACTCTACGCATCAGTTACTTACCCTCCTCACAGATATTGTATTTCTTGATCAACCAGTCGATTATATCGTGGCCTGAGGAGAAAGAAAGGAGACAAGAAAAGAGGACAAACTTCCTCCCTCTGCTCTGCAAAGCGCACACAGTATTCTCCAAAAAATCCACTGCTGCATTATGCATGAGCACTGGGCCAGACACAAGCTGCAATGTGCTTGTTCACACATGCACACACACACAGATGCTGATGCACACTGACATATAGGGACACTCACACACACACACCTGTCATGGCGTGTGGGATGATAGTGATGAGGAGCCTCTGGTTTCTCATCTTCATGCCCATGTCAGGGTCCTGCATGGCCACAATCACTCTCTCCATCTGTCAGGGCAACACACATAGTGATGCACACACACACATCAACGTCAGCATGCAGATACACACAATATAGAAAAAACAAAATACACATATATCAGTAAGAAATTGAGAAAAACAAACAAACTGCAAATATTAAATGCTGTACCCTTTGATAACTTGTTTTCATCATGGCACGCGTTCATATGTGTTGTATGTTTATAGATTCATACAGGGTTTAAATACAGTATAAAATGCCACATTATAAAAATAAACCAAAGCAAACAGAGTCGACAATCTTACCTTTCGAAAGCATGTCATTTGCTCCCGATTCCAGCCTCCTTTAGCCAGGGTGTTGATGGTCATCTTGCGGGATGCTTGGGATCACTCGACGGGACGGGAAAGTGAAGAGCGAAGTGCTGTCGGGAGCGCGCACAGAGAGTGAGAGTGCACCGCCACTCTCTCCTCTTTTTTTCCCATCAGGCGCTCCGGTGCCTGCCGGGCGCGCCCCTGTGTAGATTAAAAGGGATTACAGTGTGCCAAAGTGATTTTCAATATGATGATATATAGTTTCTGTTGTTATAAAGGAGAAAACAACAGCTTCTCTACGTGCTTCTATCCCTGTCACAGATTTGAGGCCACTGAAAAGGCAACCATGAATTCATATTCATAAAGATAAATTCCTAAATTTAACCTCATACTTTAAACTGGTTTAAAGTTAAACTGAATGCTATTTCATGTCTCTTGAATTTGTAACTAATAAGAAAGGTAAGACAGTTGCCATTTGCTCAGAGATGTTTTCTTAAAGGAGTCTGTCACAAGAGTTAAGAATATTCACTTTTTAAAAAATGTATTTAATATTATTTATATTTACGTATCTATTTGCTTGTTTACTTATAAGTTCCTCTCATCGTCTATTCATTTCATTTCCTTCTGATGGAGTTATTTAATTCATATAGGCCTATTGTCATGTTCAATATAAAAAAGGTGTGGGTGAAACTTAATTATAATGTAAATATCTGGAATAAATCTGTAACTCCGTAAAAGCCTAGACAAACAATTAATAGGCTTAATTCTTAATATCTCTAACAGCAATGTATAGGCCTAATGAATAAAATGTAGCAATGATGTAACAATTTTTTTGTTTTGTTCTGAAAACCCTTGCATCCTTGTTTGGTATAAAATAAGTTTTTTGTGTTTTTATTTATTTTATTTTTTTTAAGATTTACCGCGTGCATAAATACTTGATAACAATAACAATGAATGAAACCACCTTTGTTGACATTTTCAAACAGCACATGCACCGACTCAACTCCGTCAATGGCAGTAATTTTATGCCACGCAGGCTTCCGTAGAAGCCGGAAGTGGTTCCGTCGTCGTTTAGAGACCATTCACCAGTCTCATAATCGGCTAATTTATTACGTATTTTAAGAGGTTTTTTTGCACAGGTAAGAGCATAGCTAAACATATGTGTTTCTTGAAAAGTCTGCTCTGATAATAACTAACGCAGGTGAGCTTTATAGCTGAATTAAGACAGTCTTTTTAGCTTTAGCTTGCTAACCGTAGCTGTAGCAGAGGGATGGAGGAGACCGAGTGACTGGAGCTGCTCCACATGAAAAGTGTTGAGTTACAGCTGTGAACACACAATCTACGACACAGATATACAATAATGTGACGTTAACAATAATGTAACCTTAACAGTGGACTTTGTAATTACTATTCTTGTATCAGTGTTTATGTACAGTTATTTTTCATCTTTCGTGCATGGACAAGTGAACATAGGCTGAGGATCAGTAGACTTGTGTTATAGCTAGATGTTTTTAGTTTAGTAGATTTTCTTTGCAGCCAGCATATACGACACATCTCCGACAAATTATTTCAAGACTTTGTAAACTATGCCTACAATATCATGTCAATGTTTCTTAAATTGAATGTTAAAAATCACAGTTTACTCATTTATTACAGAAGTTTAACCACCTTCTTAAAACAGGTCTTTAACATGTCACTCTTGACATTTCAACAGCACATTTAACTTGTTGTTTTCAATGTTTTAAAGTGATTCAAAGTGATTTGTAAAGTTTATTTACTTAATACAGGGAAATAATACACATCGCATTCACTGCAATATATCAGTATTACATCTCCTGTGATATGAGACTGCATATCTTCTCAGATTTAATCTTTATATCATCATAGGACATAAGTCTTGTCTTTTCCAAGTTTTAAAGGCTTCATTACAGTAAAGTGATGTAGATTTTTGTTCTAGCTGTTCTATTGTTTGCCTTTATTCACTTTCATTATATCCACATAACTGTTGATTGTTTCATTATATCAAAAATCTCACTGTGCTAATATTACAATATTGCTAAATATTGATGTCAAGGTATTTGGTCAGAAATGTTGTGATTAGGGCTGTAACTAACTTATTTTCATTGTCAAATAATGTGTTAATTTTTTTCTGGATTAATCAGTTAGTTGTTTGGTTCCATTAAATGTCCTCTGAAAATATTCGTGTAACATATTCACATTTAAGATCATTCAATCATAGCAGCTCTAATTATGACATCTGAGTTTGTCCCTATCGCCCAGCCCTATTATATACTGCAGGGACAGTGAACAGGAGTGCAGGATGAAAACATTATATTTTGACAATGACAAGTGACAACAAGTCCTCCATTTTAAGCTTATCAGCTGTTTATAACTTGCAGTTTTCTGTCAATGTAAACCTAAGTCTGTTATCCTCAAAACAAAGGCCCACTGCTCTGAAAATACACACTCTGAAGTTCAGTGACTGTCTGTCTCACTGCCTGCCAGACTTATTTACATATTACTCAATTTAATAGACTATTATAATATAATATAATATAAATATAATTTTTTAATTCCATTAAATGTGGAACGGGCAAATTAAAACAAATATTCTGGACCAGAATGGAAATTTCAAAGGAGAACATGCTGGCTGTAAATCAGTATTTCAATTTGCAATGTTTCCTTAATCCCTGATGACATATCATGGCCATTTTGTGATTTAGTCCAGAAAATATTACGTATTTCCCCTTCAAGTGTTCTAAAGTTTGTCATATTTTCTGTGGATCTCTGTTAGGTGGTGATGGGGGACATTCGTCAGTCGCTGCTGCCTCGCGATGTGCTGAGTGCAGCCAAGGAGCTGCTGTATCATCTGGACATCTACATCTGTAACATGGTGCAGTCGGGGAGGCAGCCTCCTCAGGTCGACTCCAAAACCCTGGAGCTGGTGGAGGAGTTCATTCTGCATGCGCCCAAGGACAGAAACACGCCAGCCAGGGTACGACACAAAATCCTTGTACACCGATATATAAAATATATAAACGCACAAATTTGGACAGCCAGTAAAGTGTCTGTGTTTTTCTTTCAGAGGATGAGTGCTCTCCAGGAGCTCCAGCTGTTGGAGATCATGTGCAGCTGTTTCCAGGAACAGAGCCGCGATACTGTCCGTCAGCTTATGTTCTCCGCCCTCTTCAGTCTCCAAGGAAACCAGGCAGACGAAAGTCGCATGGCGCTGTTAGGCAAGCTCGTCTCCATGGCAATCGCTGTGGGCAGGGTTCCTATCTTGGAATGCGCTGCTACCTGGTTACAGGTGAGGAATCAAACACACACTCTTGTATATTTAACGGATGTTTTTATGTTTATGTTTAATTCGACTTTTAGATCTCGAGTGTGAGGTCAGGCTGGGCAATAGGACTGAAAAATTTATCGTGATAAAGTGCTTCATTTCAGTCAATATCGATAATTATTGATCATTTTTAATAAAGACTGTGAGAAAAAGGGTTACATTTAACCACTTAAGCTAATCAATGTCCACATCACAGTTGTGCTAATAATAACGGTAAAGCCCACCCTGGAATAGTAATATTGCGATTATTAATCAGTTGCCAACTAAATAAAAGATATAATCAAAATGTATTTATATTGTGCAGTTACAGTTTGTTCTCAAAATAAAAAAAAAACGTTGTTTTCCTTTAAACACACACAAACCTAGTTTCCTTCTCCAGCAAGTAGGCCAGCCCTCAGTAATGACATAGAAATAATTTCTAGTCCCTGTCGAGTCAGCCAGCCAATTTGAGCCAACTTTAACACTTTCTGGATAAATATCATGCATATAAAACACAAATGTGCTTTCTTAGCCCAGTCATGTTGTAACTAAGACATTTATTTTTAAGACAAGATGTTTACATGGACAGATTCAGCTACTTTGTCTGTGAACTTTACATGTATTTTTAAGCTAGTAGCACCTGTTACAGACTCCTCGAGGCACAACCAAAGCTTAATGATGCTGAACAGAGTTTCTGTGTGATCTAAACATTCCCAAAAACTCCACAATTCACATGTTAGCATGTTTTTATCTCACAAAATATTCTGCTTCAATCAATATTTGTTTGCATTTAACCATCTAAAAACAACATTTTCACTGTGGTCACAAAGCTGTTTCCTCTCTGGGTTGTTGCATCTGTATTAACGGGGTGGTCTGCAGCAATTGGTGTAAGTTGGTGTTGGTGTAAATAGTGTAAATATTGTATAAATGTTACTTCAACAGCTGACAGAAATAGGCTGACAGGTCATGGTCTATTTAGGATCACTGCAGTGTGTGATTTATTTTCATGAATGAAAACTGGTCTAAACCATCCCCCACCTGGGCAGAGTAACATTTTTAATGTGCTATCATGCTGATATGAGCACCTTTAAATATCTAGTTGACCAATCAGATTGCTACGTCAGAACTACTTGTTGAATGATTTGAATTTAACTTCTTGGCACAAAGGTAATCATTTTAATGTTAACACAACAATGAAAAACGCACCCAAATAAATACATTTACACACAAATAAACAAAGATAAATAAATGATCTCACCTTGTACTTCTATTGTACATATCACTGTTCTTTTATCACCCAGGCCTGGTGTGAGGCTAGTCTGACTGAGTACTTTTGTCTTTGACATATTTCCTCAGTGCTTCTTTCCATGTGTTGATATACGTTTGTGTACTATGGATGTACTGAACAGATGCCTCTGGATGTGTTTGTGTCCTGCAGAGAACCCACCGTGTGTACTGTGTGCGCCTGGCTCAGGTGCTGGTAGACGACTACTGTAGTATGGTGCCAGGCTCGGTGCCCACCCTGCAGAACATCCACAGCGCCAGCCCACGCTTCTGCTGCCAGTTCATCACCGCTGTCACCACCCTATATGACCTCACCTCAGGTACTTTGGTGGAATCACACAAAAATACAAAAACATCTAAAAAATGGGACCTCCATTAAATGGGATGCAAACGTCCTTATTTTAATGGCTAAAATTGTAAAACTCTCTCATTGTTTTGCATCCCTTTAGTCATTTTAACATCTTCGTGTGTATTTTTAGAGGAGCTCACTCCTCCTTTAGAGCTCCTCCAGATGATTGCGTCATGGATCCAAGATGACCCTCGTCTCGTCCTAATCACCTTCCTGAACACGCCTCTCTCTGGCAGCCAGCCACTCAGCTCACTGGATGTCACACCATTAGCGGGGTTGGTGCGCTGGTGCGTCAAAGCGCCGCTGGCCTACAGGAGAGAGAAAAAGCTGCCGCTGACGAACGGCACCGCTGAGAGTGAGCCAGAGGTGGGGCCTCTGTTTTCTGCTCTCCATCTGAGCGTCCTGCAGGTGTGTTTAGATACGTTTACACGCAGTAGACAGAATCCCTCCAACATACACACTGAAGATAACAAAGCTATTTTCCCTTCCGCCTCTAGGTCTTCATGCTTTTGCCGAACATACTAAATGAGAAGGGGCTTTTCGGTCGCCTGGCGCTGCTCCAGCTGGAGTCCCTGGCCACACTGACCTCTGACCTCTCCAGGCTGTTGGACCAGGCCGACAAACACACACACACATCATCTGCCGATACACACGCACTGTCCCAGCTCACACTGGACCGGCTGGCACA
>JAJHUR010086263.1:0-12960 GCA_027495735.1 Lutjanus campechanus | reverse complement strand
CCTCCACCGTCCTCAATGTGTCTCTCTCCACAACTTCCTCCAGAGAGTCCATCCTTACTCCGATCACAGAGCCAGCCTTTTTCACAAGCTTATCCAGCCTCCTTGCTTGCTTTTTTCCCAAACTTCCTCCCCAGCAGACTGCAGCATAAAATAAAACACTTGCCACAATAGACTGATAAAACATCTGCAGCATCTTACTGCAGATGTTTAGAAGGTCAAATATTTATCAAATATTTAGGAATAGAGATATCTAAGAATTTGGATCAACTATATAAATATAACTATGATCAACTAGAAACAAGAATTAAACAAGATCTGAATAGATGGAGCTTAGTCCCCTTGTCATTATTGGGAAGGATTGACACTATTCGAATGAATATTCTCCCCAGATTCTTATTTTTATTTAAGGCACTACCTTTGTATGTTAATCCAACCACATTTAGGTGCTGGGACCGAATGTTACCTAAATTTGTGGGACAACAAAAAGCCAAGGGTTAAAATGAAAACACTTAAACTGGCTAAAAGAAATGGAGGTTTGGCTCTCCCTAATTTGCAGAATTATTATAAGGCCGCTCAAATACAAATATTACAAACATGGCTAATGGACGATATACAGACAAAATGGAAGTTAATAGAGCTGGCCCCATGTAAAGGCATGGAGAAACTTCTGCCTTTCCTTGGAAAAAAGAATAAGAAAGAGATAACAAATGGTTTCAAAATACTCTGAGAGTCTGGAATAAAGTCAGCAGGGATCTTAAGATTCAGAATGAACTGCTGGTACTGAGCCAAATAAAAGCAGATCCCAACTTTTTTTTCCAAACAAAGAGGCGGGCACCTTTAAAATCTGGAATCAGAAAGGATTGAATATATTTGGACAGTTTATTGACCAAGAAGAATTGGCAAGAAGAGCTTGACCTAACATTATCTAATACTGAGTGGGAGAATATGAGTCTATCGTTACACAAGACAACAGCATCTCAGTTCTGGCGAGAATATGCATGAAAATTCCAGATGATTCAACAAGCCAAATTCCAACAATCAGTAACATCAAATTGTTGGAGAGACTGTGGAGAAAATCATGCTGATTACAGTCACATTTTTTGGTCTTGTCCGGTTTTAAATACTTACTGGAAATATATTTGTGTAGAAATTAAAAACATTTTAAAAATTGACCTAAAAATTTGTCAGGAGTTCATTCTGTTAGGAAAATTGCCAAAGGGGGTGGTTGGATTTGAAGATAAATACCTCATTAGAATACTGAGGATAACTGCCCTCAAACTCTTAACAAAAAACTGGCTCCAGAAACTCAGTTCAAGTGTAGAGAAATGGAGGGGCCTAGTGGAACAAGTAGAAGAAATGGAGCAGTTAACACAAAATCAGAGGAAATCTTAGAATGGGACGCACACTGTGGGCCAAATGAGAGAGCTACATGGAAAATATGGGACAAACATAAGATTAGATCCATAATGCACCTCAGCTAAACAAACAGTATAGTGACAGTAGACACCCTGATAACCAATAGATTGCTATTGGATTAATAGATATCGATAAGAGTCAACAACCAAATAGGGGGAGCACTTTTGTTTGTTACCTCATTTCTGCTTTTTGTGGGGGTTGTGTGTGTTAACCTGGACAACTGGTTGATGAATTATGAGTTATTTATCATTTATGGTATTTATTGTGATTGTTCAGTGAACCTCTGCCCTCGGGGGGACACCTGTGAATAATATGAATTTAGAAGTATACATGGCCTGAAAATTAGGGGGGGCCGGGTCTGGATAGTATAGAAATGAGTGTATTTAGTTATTTTTATTCGTTTTGATATATCTGCTATCTTGTTGAGGGTGTTGAGTGTTTTGTTTTGTTTTGTTTTTCTTCTGTTAGTTATTATATGTAGTGTATTGTTACTTATTTATATGTCATTGGCTTTATGTCACAATGGTATCTCACATCCTTGAAAAAATAAAGTTAAAAAAAAGGAAAAAAAAGAAACACAGCTGCTGCCACCTGTCGCCGTTACCAGCGCCATCACAAATACAACGACATAGTAATGTTGAGCTGCACATTTAAAACCTGAACACATCTGATTGGATTATAAATGGATTTTTATCTTCATCATTTATTCTTTATTCAGATTGAGTAACTGCAGTTTGTCAGAGATCAGCTGTGCTTCTCTGGCCTCAGCTCTGAAGTCCAACCCCTCCTCTCTGAGAGTTCTGGACCTGAGTTCCAACGACCTAAAGGATTCAGGAGTGAAGCTTCTGTCAGCTGGACTGGAGAGTCCACACTGCAGACTGAAGAGTCTGAGGTCAGTTCATGTATTTTGCTCTTGTACAGTGTATATCTACCTAAATGAAATCCACAAGACAAGTTTCAAATTTCCTACAGTTCAGTTTTCTGAGTTTGTCTGAGCACAAATCACAACAGCTCTTTTTTAAAGTTTGTCAGTCTGAACAGTTTATCTGTGAATTTAGTCTGAACTCAAACTGGATTCATGTTATTAAGGAAACTGTAGGATTTATCCTTCAATGTGCTGCCAAATTAAATCAGCATTTATCTTTTTTTTTTTTTTACATGTGAGACATTTGAAAAAATTAAAACAAGTTCAGCAGATGTTCAGGAATGTCTTTTTATACAAAACCTTTAGAACATAAACACACAGACATAGCTGAGTCTGTATTGACACAGAACTCAGAACTCGTGGTGTCAGCAAATATCTAAAATATTGAGTATCAGGATATTATATTTTGTGATACTGTATCGATTCTCAAAACGTATCGTGTATCGTGATATTTTGACACATGCAAAGAAACATGACAGTGGATCATTTTGTGTTGTTTGCAACCCTGAACACTAAACAGCAGTGTTGTTAACTCAAATTTTAATGCGTACAGTGGTCTGGTCTTCGTATTATGACAGTTTTATATCTCCTTCCTTACAGTATCACAATGTAAGGTAATATATATTGACTATGGACTGTATTTAATTAGCGCTTTTCTAGTCAGAGACTACTCAAAGCACTTTGACAACTACAAGTCACATTCACCCCATTCACACACACTTTCAGACACTAATGACACAGGTGGCTTCTTCTACAAAGACCCAACCACCCACCCATCAGAAATCATTCACACACATTCATACACCGTTGGCGCAGCCATCGGGGCAATGTGGGGTTCAGTGTCTTGCCCAAGTGTCTTGACATGTAGACCAGAGGAGCCGGGAATCGAACCACTAACCTTCCGATTGGGAGACGACCCGCTCTACCAGCCGCCCTGTGATACATGATATGGTGATATATGATATAATACATATCATATCAGCAGATTCTTACCAATACACATGTGTCTACAGACTTTGCTTTCATATGCAGATGTGTGTTGATAAAGATGAATATTTTGCCCACATGTGTCTCTCTTGGTAAGCGGAGTATCTCTGTACACTGTAAAACACTGTAAAAATGTCAATCTGCAGTGTTATTCAAGGCTGCTTTGTCATAATATCTGTGGCAGAAAAGTGACACGTGCTGACTGAGCTGCACCATATTAGTCATTATCAATACATGTGTTCTTACATGTCTTCTAATGTGTGGTGCATCAAAGTGTCCAAATAACGGCACTGTTAAAACTGATGTCATTGTGTCCAACCTGTTGTACTTGTCTGACACAAACGTTTAATGAATTTCACAATGAAAAACACAACTTGACTTTGAGACAACTTTGGTTGTAAAGTGTGGGACAGCTGAAAATAGAATTCAGGACAGTTGTGGGACACTGAGGACAAAAGTGAATTTTGAGTCCTGCCATTGACTGTGTCAGTGTCATATTATACTACGTCAGGGTATCAGCTGCACTTCAGTCCCTTACAGAGTCTATGATCCTTCAGTTATCAGTCCCAGTGTTCCCCCATCACCTCCATTAGTGCTGTCCATCTGTCTATAAATAATTCCCTCTGTCATCTCAGCATATATGTCATTTTTTACAGTGTAGAAATACTTGTTAGCCTTGATAAGCACCATAGACTGTATAAAACATGGACGTCACCGTGATGTCACCCATTGGTTTTGGGGAGTCGGTTTTGTGACCAAACCATGGGCATTTGAACTGCGCCATCTTGGATTTTAGTGGAAGTGTACTTTCCATATTTGGCGGAGAGGTGGTTACTCTACGGGTCAGCCTGGGTCAGCCGGCCAAGAACACGCTCACTTAGCTCGGAGCAACAGAGCTAGCCTAAGGCTAATCAGCTAATCAGCTAGGCCAACAAGCTAAGCGGCAGCTACACGCAGCTACATCCACCACACTACAGTCCCCGAGTCCGACCCGACTAGCTCGACCCCGTGCGACACACGGCGAGCGCTCGTACCCTATTATTTAACTGTGAAACAATCATTATTATTTCATATTAATAAAATATATTAAAACGTTAAAAACATTATTATTATTATTGTCATTATAATTAATGATAACAATAAAAATAATGATAAAAGTAATAATATATTAAAATGTTTGATATTTAATATTTACCGGCTTTTACTGCTGCCTCCATCCACTATCCACTTACAGTTACAGCAGCACGCAAACAACAGCAGCCGCTTAATGATGGAGCTGCTCTGTCCATGCAATATAGAGTATAGTATAGAGTGTGGTCTAGACCTACTCTATATGTAAAGTGTCTTGAGACAACTTTGTTGTGAATTGGCGCTATATAAATAAAATTTGATTTGATTTTGATTTGAATGTCGGACTTTTTAAACAGAAAAATGAGGCGAAATAAAACTGTAACACACGCAACAACTCTCCTACAGCGTCTGTTACAATTACATGCAAATTTCCAATTATGCAAATTAGGCAATGATGTCATATAGCGCACCTTACGGAGCTTTAATTTCAAAAAAGGTACTCCTGTTGTTATACAGTATTTATGTTTACATTTTATTATTTGAATAACTGAACATTTTTTCATGAACCAGGTGAAGAAACCTGTTTATTATTTATTCATTTGATTTTGCCACTGTTCACTGAAATAGCCGGTTTCAATAAAACTACTTGTGACATGTCACATTTGGCTTTGACTTTGACTGAACATTTGCTCTCACTTTGCGGAAAAAATATCGGGATATATATCGTATATCGATATTCAGCCTAAATATATCGGGATATGACTTGGTCCATATCGCCCAGCCCTATGTCCAGGTGAATGTAATCACATATTCTGTCCTCTTTCTCCGTGATGAAAACTTCTCCTTAACCCCGTCCTTTCAATGCAGTCACCAATCGCCCCTTACTGAGTTGTTTTTGTTTTTGTTTTTGTTTTAAGTCATTTTCATATCGAGATATTTTTTCTTTTTTCAGTGACAGTCTGACCCTCAGGTAACACGGCAGTAACTCACTTTTTACTGTTTCTTTACTTTAGCAGGTCTTTAAATTTCACTGCTGACGCTGTTAAAATGACAGTTTTTCCTTCATGGATCTTTGAAAACAGAACGTCAAACTCCAAACTCGTAAAGTTCTTCTTGTTACTCTTTGATGTTATTCTCATGAATGAACATGGAACAGAAAGCGCAGCCTTATATGGTATTATTGGGCGTAAATTATGCTCATTTACAAGTCTCATGCACGTGCACTCAAATACTCACAGGTGGATCATTTACATGGTTTTCTGAAGTTGAGAGCATTTGTTGAATCTGACGTGGTGTGTGTTCATACGAGCCGTTCATATGTAAAAAATGAGAGAAACTTAGGATAAGAATATGAAAATGTTTTTACATGAGGGCCATTGTCTTCTAAACCTTCCTCATTTATTCTTTATTCAGATTGTGGTGCTGCAGGTTGTCAGAGATCAGCTGTGCTTCTCTGGTCTCAGCCCTGAAGTCCAACCCCTCCTATCTCACAGTGCTGGACCTGGGCCGCAACAACATGGGGCATTCAGGATGGCAGCTTCTGTGGGATTTTCAGAAGAATCCACACTGCAGACTGGAGGTTATGGGGTCAGTAGAGGGGTGGAGTCAGTCCATGCTGCTTTCAGCAGTATTGAAGTAAACACAGTTTGAATCAAAGTAAAGATCCAATATTTCCTGCTTTCCTCAGTGAAGCTGTGAGAGAATGGTGACAGGCTTCAGGAGCTCAAAGTGTTTGTTTTAACACTAATCAATTGCTCAGTTCATCTTTGTCACAGCCCTCAGATCAGTCTGACTGAAGCCTGCAAATCACTGGCTCTTATTTCATTGAACCATGGTTACATTTAGTAACCATGTGGTCTTTCTACAGACCAGAACCTGCTGAAGTCCAGTAACCACAGCTGATGATTTGTCTTCAGTCTCTGTAGGACCTTTAATATCATAAATATATATATTTGTCCATGTGTCTTTTGTTTTGTTGTTCAGACATGAAAAAGTGGTGTGGAGCCATCCTTATTCTGCAGTAATGATACCTTCAGGGTCGGCCTGCAACCAACGATTACTGTCATAGTTGACTAATTGGTCGACAATAGTTTTTTGGTCTATAAAATGTCAGAAAATGGTGTAAAAATGTTGATCAGTGTTTCCCAAAGCACAGGATGGCATCCTCAAATGTTTTGTTCACAACCCTAAGATATTCAGTTTACTGTCATTAAGGACGTGTAGCGACTTCTATGAATGAAAAGAGCCACTCAGAGGCTAAGTAGGCTCGTAACTGTGATGCATTCAAAAAGAAATTCATGTTGAAGTCCTGATGTGTTTATACTGTTTATTAAACAAATGGACTAACAAACAAACGTAAGGGTCAGCCCTAATCACCCTCACCATCTTTGCCTGAGTCCCGCCATCAAATGAGCACTTAAATAATGACAAAACCCACACCCCTGTGCAAATTACCAGAGGTGACAACAACCAAATGAATGTGCAGGTTCAACCAATAATAAATAAACACAGGCTAAACAAAAATTATGGGTCCTACAGGAGGAAAGAAACCAAAATATATTCACATTTCAGAAGCTGGAATCAGAGAATTTTGACTTTTTTCTTTAAAAAATACTCAAAGTGATGAATCGATTATGAAGATAGTTGATGATTGATTTAATAATTGATCAATAATGGATGAATGGTTGCAGCTGTAGTTCAGGTACTCTCAGCAGGTTATTTCCACTGTGTACTTGAGTGAAATCTGCAGAGTCAACAGACCTGATGGTCTGTGAGCTTCCAGTTCAGCGTGTTCACTCGTTAAAACGTTAACATGAGAGCTGAAAGAAAGCAGCTCTGCTCCACTTGTGCTCTGAACAGGACTGAAGTCCTGCTGCTCTTTATACTGGATGTGATGAAGAGTGTCTCTGTCAACACTGATTTATGTCTCCTGCTGTCTGTCTTCTTCTCTCATCAGCTGATCTCAGTCAGAGTGATGATGATGAAGGAGGTGGTGCTGAGAGGATTGGCTATGTCCTGATGGCTATGTCCACAGAGGTTGAAGCAGCAGCAGCTTGTGTGTGGAGAGGCTCTGACCGGGCAGTGTTACTGGGAGGTGGAGTGGAGAGGAGAGCTTCATCCAGCAGGACTGACAGAGGAATCACAACCAGTGGAGACGACTGTCAGTGCTGCAGTGTGTACTGCTCTGAGATCCACCTCCAGATGTTGGGGCCCTGGGTCATCATTTAGTTCAACTGCATTTAAAATGTTCAACTGGGTTTGAAAATAAACTCAGCAAACAAGTTTAAAAAAAATTAAACTCTGATTTAATAAAACCTGGTTTAGTTGTTTTCAGAGCCACTCGATGATGATGATGATGATGATGATGATGATGATGATGATGATGACATACTTCCTGTTGGATATACTGTATTTCACACATTCCTGCAACAAGTTCACAACAGTCACAAGCTTGCAGTAAAACGAGGATTGTCCTGCTGTTTAAACGCTGAATTGAATTCATTTCAATCAATTCAGTTCAGTTTAGTAGATCTATATTGTCTGCAAGAGAATGAAGCATGTTTTTCTTTTCTTGTGTCTAACAGCTCCTGTTGTGATCCACCACATTAACCTCCACCCGTACCTTCTTTATAAGGATACACAGTCTTCAACTAAGTGTTGGTTTTCTGTTTTGAATCTTGTTCTCTCACTGAACGTGGTTTCTTTGACTAAAAGAAGTACTGATCATATGTCTCTCTCTCTCTCTCTCTCTCTCTCTCTCTCTCTCTCTCTCTCTCACACACACACACTCACTCTCTATCTCTGATAGAAACACCAGAGTGTGCATGTAAATGTAGCCACTGACAGCTGTGTGACTTTAGTGTTGTTCCTGATGTGACTGTATCCACACCCAGTGGCGTGCACAGGTAGACACTAGGTGGTGCTAAAGCACCTGCCCTTTGCCCTCTGGACCAAGCAAGTGCCCTTTTGAAAATCATCATCTATGATCATCTATAAATGCTCGGCGATTAATATCCCCATCAATTTCTATTCGATTTCCAAAAATCATAAATTTAGTTTTCTTTACATTGAGAGACAATTTGTTAACATCAAACCAAGTTTTGTGGATTTCCAATTTTTATATTTTTCTTCACTTTCACTGGTTCTCAATTGTAAATATTTTTTGTGAAGTAAATTTTTCTTTTTGCACGCCCTTTGCAGACATTTTATCATCCACGGCTTTCCTTTGTATTTATCCTTAAACCAGCACTTTCTAATAGGACAGTGTTTGTTGTATAACTCTATGAATGTGATTTACAAAGCGGCTCACTTACATTAACTGAACATTTACCCTCTAAATGATGCAAGATTGCAAATATAGGAAGGTGATCACTGATGTCATTTAAAAACAAACCGCTTGTTGCGGGGCTATGAACATTAGTAAAAATATTGTCAATAAGTATGGCACTTTCTTTAGTTATCCTAGGTTTGTTAATAAGAGGCCAGAGACCAAAACTAAACATTGCATTACAAAAGTCAGATGTTGATTTATGTTCATTCCATTTTAACAAATCAATATTAAAGTCACCACAAACAAAAAAAGACTTTTTATCACAGACTTTTCCAAAAAATATCAATTATGGCATTCATAAAATGATCAATGCAAGAACCCAGCGTTCTATATATGCAACTTAAAAATGTACTCTGAAATTCAATAGAATGAATTTCAATTGTCAAACTTTCCATGACATCATTAACAATTGTGCTATCAATTACCTTACATTGGAAATCTTTCTGTACATAAAATGCAACGCCACCACCCTTTTTATTTATCCGGTCTACTCTAAATTTATTATAGCCCTCTACGCAAAATCAGCATCCTTTTCATTTGTTAACCAAGTCTCACTTACTGCAATGACTTGAAATCTATGTTTTAGTGATTCTAAATAACCTTTCATTTGAGCAAAATTTGCATAGAGGCTTCTGCTATTGAAATGTATTATTGAAAAACCAGATCTTGAAGCAGATCTTGGAAGCTATGTATTCTGACTCTGCCAGGTCATGCTTCCCAAACACATCTATAAACATTGTCACTTATATTGATCCAAGTCTCTCAGGTTCTGTACCACAACAACCTTGGCTTGCTCAGGTGGTCCAGTTAGCCTTATAAACACTTTTCCATCCCTTGTCCATGTTGCTTGAATTTTGTTTTGCTTTCTGAGGATACGACCATTTCTAGCTATTTCAGCATTTTTCCTTGTTAGGTGCTCATTTACATACGCCCCAGTACCTTTAAGTTTTTTGGACTGTCTCAGCATTTCAACCTTATGCTTTTGGTTTGCAAACCTGACAACAATCGTGGACTTGGTTGTTTTATCCTTGCGTGGGAGAATGTGACAGGCTGAGATTTGCTCGCTCTCTAAGTGGATGTTCTTACTGTTCATGAATTGGACCAATTGTTGCTCCAGTGTACGCAGCTCCTCAGGTGGTGCATCCTCCCCTTGTCGGCCACCGGCTGTAGCCCTGGCATAGCTGCGATGTTTAGTATCCAACCCAATTATAATAAGGTCATCAGCACGGGAGTACTGCTCCAAGTCGTCAAGCCTTTGTTCCAATTCAGTCCTCTGGTCTCTCTGTTTAATTACAGCCTTCAAGCGATATTCCACTCTATGAGAATAAGCCACTCAGTATGTACTCACCACTCTGCTGATGTGATGAGGGGTGAAGGTCTTCAGTTCACAAAACAATCCTGGAGTTTTAGGAGAAACAGGGTAGCTGGGTGTGTACATACTGAGTGGATGATTATCTAAGAGTGGAATATCACTTTAATGATTCTGATTGAATATTTATGTCATTTGATGTCACAAAAAGCTCATGAAGAAATAACTGATTATAAACATTATTAGTATTATTAGACTGCAAATCACCTGAAAAATGAAAAGTCGTCTGGTTCATTGATGATTCAGAGATTATTACTGTGGAATCACTGTCACACACTTAATGGACTGATCAGGGAAAATACCTGCGGCCGTGTGTTTACTTTGTAATGTCATGTACAGGATCTACAGATATTAAAATAAAACAGTTACATGATGAGATGCGATATAATGAGCCGTCACGTGTCGGCATTCTCACACAGCTGTGTGTGTTATTGTGCAGATGACAATACTGCAAGTAAATAAATAGTATAAGTAAACAAATAACACTAATCTGTATCCAATTTAATTTATAAATTATTAAAATGACTAAAATCAACATCAGGAAGAATACTACTATTAATTATCTATTTTAAACAGTTTACAGATCTAATCAAATACTGTCAGGTGTTAGAATAGTTCTTGAATAAGTGTTTGTCTGGACATTTGTAACAGTCAGTTTGACAGCTGATACAGCTGATATCAGCTTGTTATCAGTAACTGACGTCGCTTCAGACTGATGCTAAAAGGAACCGAGGATTTTTCGTTTCATCTCCTCTGTCCTTGTGTCTTCCTGGCATCCCTATTTCATGTCCTTGCTGGGTGGAGCTAAGACGCAAGGAGAGGAAGCGAGTGGAGGAGATGGAGAGACCAATTTAACAAATGAAAAGCACCCCTGGAAGCTATAGACCAGTGTTTTTCAACCTTGGGGTCACGACCCCACGTGGGGTTGCCTGTAATTCAAATGGGGTCGCCTGAAATGTCTAGTAATTGCTAAAAAAAAATTACTGATAAAAATATTATAACTAATTATTACTCTTTTCAAAATTAAAACACCACACACAATCTTAAACAACAGTATTCTATACTTTCACTTTCTTGAATATAAATCTAGTTCAAATAAAATGCAGCATATAAAAATATCTGAACAGATTGTTCAGTATGAATTTTCAGCCTTGTTAATAAAGCCTATATCCTGATCGGGGAAAATAAAATTGTCACTTTGTGCACTAATCCTGGATACTCTAGTGTTTAATAGCGCTCACAGGCACTCACGGCTTCGTTGCGTCAGTACGGAATGGGTTAATGGCAACTCACAGTTGTGTTAGACTAATGTGTCCCCCACAAACAAATGACAGGTGGGAACTAATGAGCTAAATCATGAGACCTGGAGGCCACCTACTTGTTAGGGAATAGACATAGCGGGTTCACTTTTTTCACAGTATTCATGATAACTGACAAGAAAATAAATAGTAATCTGGCTTCACTTAGTGAAATTTATTTTGCAACCGCACTCATTTTGCTTCGGTTTATCTCTCCTTCTCCTTCTTCTCCTTCTCCTTTTCCTTCTTTCTTCTGCTTCTGCTTTTGCTTCTCCTACGTGTTGTTTTGGTTTTGAATCTCGCTTGATTTCCTGTCTGTGAGCGTCTCCTGGGGCAGGCGCAGCTTACCATTCAGCCAATCAACGCATGGACGTCACTCGTATCTCACACTCAGCAAAGCACGATTGGCTGGTAACATGTCACATGGGAACAGATGCCTTCAGGGTTCACAAAAAAACTCTCCGGCAGACAGTTTCGCAGGCAATAATATGAAATGGTCAAATTATCGTACATTTGCCCTTTTTTAGGATTATTGATCGTACATCGTACAGAGGGCCAAATTATCGTACAAATACGATAATTATCGTACACCTGGCAACACTGACGGTGATTTTGTCTAAAAGTGCGTCAGATTATGATCGCTAACTATACCTTTAATGTAAATGCTTGCTTTCATTTACAGGTCAGAGGGGAAAGGAAAGGAATAGGAGTACATGGAGCTGGGTTTTAATTTGTGCATTATTAAGAAAAAACATTGCGTAGTTGTAGTTAAGGGTTTTCATGTTGAAGAAATTTGTGAAACAACTGCGATGTTATTATACAAACAGTTGGGTGTTGTTTTGATATATTTGTTAAAGTATATATATTGAGAAATAAATATGTTAAATTGAAAAATTTTGAGATTTTATTATTAGACAAATGAACATTTATTACCACATAAACACACAAAAGTACCGAAAATTGGCACCGCTGAGTACCGATACCCATTCCCAGGTACCGGGCATCGGTGCCGTATCGGTTCAAATGTGAAAGGTACCCATCCCTAGGCCAGAGACCAAATAGCACAAGGTATGGGAGTTTGTGATAAAGTTTGGAGCAGGCCTGTTAGAGTGGTGTGGGTGTTAGGAAATCCATGTGTAGATTTGTAATTATTTAACCCTCTGTGTACTCTCATACATATTTTTGTGTTTTTGAGTTTTGTTTTTATGACTGTTTTAGCTGTGTTCATGCATATGGCATAAAATTTCACAAGGCTTTGTCTTTTTTGGTCAATTTTTGAAATTCACCATCAGCTTTTATAATAGGTCTAAAAAACATTGTGTCAGAAATTTCGTCCCCTGAAAGCAATATTCCACTCTGAGATAATGTTTACATCCATGATGCCATGTTTACATCCTACCTGCTACATGCTACAGTTGACATTTTGGCTAAAAACATGGCGTAAATGGAGTCTTTTGCGGTTAATTTTTAATGTTGCTGCTCGCAGACACTTGGATTACACCACACGAGCAGGATGGAGACATTTTGTGTTTGTTTTGTGTTCTTTTTTTTTTTACATTTACAT
>JAJHUR010086262.1:0-10621 GCA_027495735.1 Lutjanus campechanus | reverse complement strand
TCATTTTTACTTTGCAGAACACAGGAGCTGCACAACCTCGATCTGTTTATTTCTTTGTGTTATTGTGTGACTTCAGTGAATCCAGACTAATTACTGTGTGACTTTGTACTAATACACCAAAGTCACACAGTAACACAAACAAACTAACAGATCAAAGCAGCAGTAGATCAGTAACTCCCGTCTTCTGCAGGGTAAACTTAGTGATTTCACCAGTGGAGTTTGGTTGGTTTGGAGAGAGCGATATTTGCTTTGTGTAACAGTGGTTTCCCGTCAGAAAAGGCTGTCTGAGGCAAAGTAAAGTGGTGAAAATATTCTAAATATGGGGCACCCCTGTAGCTCAGTTGGAAGAGCATGCGCCCCATGTACTGAGGCTGTCAAACCTCTGCAGCAGCCACTGATTCAACTCCTGCCTTCGGCCCTTTAGCTGCATCCCCTCTCTCTCTCTCTATCTCCTTTCCTGTCATATGTTCAGCTGTCACCATCAAATATAAAGGCAAAAATGATCCCCTCCCCTGAAAAAAAAAAGAAGAAAATATGCTAAATTTGATGTACACTTAAACTGATATTGATTGAGTGGCTAAAATACCTTTTTTGCCGACCATGTCCACAGCAGTACATTGCCCAGCTTCCATACTGGTGCCCCCTCTACACTGACTATCGATGGCTCCCTTTAATTTAAGTTAAAGGTGAGTGTATAATGTCAAGTATAATCTCTCAGCTGAATTTAAAAACAGACTTTTCTCAAACTGTTACAGTAATGCATTGTAATTGAATAATACCACTTTGGAAAGTCCTGTTTCCAATAATTCCACCGGAGTGGCCTCTTGCAAAGAAAACACTTGAAGCTCTGAAATGAAGGGCGAGCTCTGCACGGTGATAGATGTCCAAAAAACAAGGTCTCATCTTGCTGTCAGCTGTGTGGCAGTGTGATTATGAAAACCAACTGTGAGGACGTTTTAGGTCAAGAATGCAGACGCCTCTGGAAGAAAAGCGTGATGGTCAACATGTGTTCGGACTCAAAAAAAAAAAGAGAGGGGGGGGGTGGGCGGGAAACAATTCAAAGGCGAAACTTAAGAAGTTCTTCAGCGCCTCCAGCATGACAATAATTTACAGATCACATTGGACGTCACTCTGTTTTATGAAGCCTGATCCACTCCACATGTCCCGTATCTGCCTTGTGTCACACTTTCTGTTTCTCTTGCTCACACACACATGAAATACAGAAACGTTATGAATAAATCCATATATGATGGGTTAATGCCTGCAAGCGTAATGAAGAAATTAAATTAGAATTACGTTATCAGCTTACTAATGGACCACAAAATGCATTAGGGCAACAAGTTATAGTGATCCAATTACTCACTGAAGGTCTTGTCCCTCTTTTATTGCAAGTCTGCCCTCTGCTGGTTGCTGCAAGTTTTCAATCCATAGCAGATCTTTAACTCCACTTTTGTAGTTTTCTTTAACTTACTTAAACTACATTTACTTTCCAAATTATTTAAAGACGACTTATTGGTGACCATTTGGCCCTTTAAAGTTTTTAAAAAAACATTATGATTACAAGAATATGCTCTATTTTCTTGCGTCCCTCCTGACAAATTGTCTCCCCCCCCTCCCCCTGATCCATAGATGTGGTTTTCACTTGACAGCAGCTGTGGATCCTCTCCTGACGCTCAAGGCTCTCTCTACTCCAGTGTCTAAACTCAGGCCACACTGACAAGAATCAGCTGTCCATTTGTTTAGGCCCAGAGAGTGCTGAGGATGAGGATGACTTTGAGAGATGATGGCTGGCTCAGCTCCGTGCAGTAATATGACATCTGTCCCAGTGGACTCTGCAAATATCTGCAAGTTGTTCTTTTTCTAGTTTCTTTACTTTACGACGTTTCAAGTGATATTAAAATTCTGCACAGCTCCTCGGTTCTTTATCTCTCCTCTCTCAGTGAAATACTTCTCCTCTGACTCTGTCGTATAAACCTTGCCAGAGCTGAAACAAACGATCTAATAATCTACTAGATAATCGTCAAAACAAACAAAAAATAAACCAAGTGGAAACTTTTGATAACGATTAAATGTTTGAGTTATTCTTTATGCTCCCAGCTATGTAATTATGAGGATTTTTTTCATTTTTGGACTGTGAGTTGGACAGATCATGCCGTTCGACAGAGGTGTGTTACGTGATTCTGACTCGAATCAGACTCAAGTTACATATTTGATGACTTTGGACTTGATCAAAAATCAAAAAAGACTAGCAACTTTACTTGGATTTTAACACCAATGACTTGTGACGTCACTTGAACTTGAAAATACTTGATAACTCCAAGCCCAAAGATTACAAAGTACGTTTTTTACCATTTTTCTTGTTCGCTTTGGCTCAATTATCGAATGATAATTACAGGTATGTTGTTCACAACAGAGTGGGATTTCTCATTCATTCAAGCAGTTTACACATGTTTTATCATGTGTTCAACAGAGTAAGTACAACTGTCAACAAATTTGAACAATTACCACTTGCATATGGCTGCTGATCAAAACTGACTGAGTTGATTCTCAGTGTTACTGTCAGGCTCTTCTCTCATCGATTGATCCATCACATGCAAAATGATCCATTCAATTATCCAAATCTATCAGACATACATGTATATTCCATAATTGTCTATGACACGTAAGGTTTGTGACGGCAAATGAGCTGCCAGGCGACAGTAACGAACAAAGAATCACATGAAACATTCAAAACATGAAGTTCACCTCTCAGAACAGTTACTTTGTTGTTCACAACACAGTGGAATTTCACATTCATTCAAGCAAATTGCACACGTCTTGGCACATGTGTCAAAAAGATTAAGTATAATTGTCTACAACTTGCACGATAACCACTTGCACATGTCTTGCTGATCAAAACTTATCAGTTGATGCTCTGTGAAATTGTAAAACTCTTCACAGCTTCTAAACATTCTTTCATCATTTGAGCCATCACATGCTAAATGATCCACTGAATTATCAAAACCCGTCAGACATGTATATTCCACAAATACCACCAAATGACCTCCCAGTTGACAGTAATGAACTAGGACTAGGAAGGTTAGCTGAAATGTGTGTATCCTTTTTTATGTACTTCATAAGAAACATTACAAAAAAAAAGCTTACATTAATTTAAAAAAATGCTCAAATTAGTCAATAATTTAAAAAAAAAACTACCCTACTGAATGTATTTCTAACATTCACTAGATTTCACTCGATTTTATCCATGGATCAGTAGATATTACTTTTTAGGAGATTAATTAATCCTGTGAGAGGTTGTATCAAGCAGATAATATAATTTATGAGGACGGGGGTTTTCAGGGGAAATAAAAGTGGTGTTTGCTAATTTTCTGCCGCAGATCAAAATGTAATATTTCCTTTAATGGTTCTCTTGTTCTGCAAACGTATCTGGGGTGCTGTTTACTGTGTCCAAGCCCTCACATCTGTCCAGTTTATCCCTGAGCTACGCCACTCTCTTACAGATTTCTATATGTCATTACCATATAACTCCAACGATCCTTATCGTTTCTGCAAATCCTCCTTCCAGCTGGTCACTGTGAATAAGAATTTGTCCTTAATTGACTTGCTTGGATGCATAAATAAATAAATATGAAATAAACACAAGAACACGGGTTGCTAATAATACCCAAAGGGAACATTTGAATGTGTTTGATGAGTCCTTCAGTGCAGCACTATGCGTACCAAGCGAGCTCTCAGCCTCTGTGAATTGGCCCTTTGTTGGCATGGTGCTGACGTTATGTTTTAATGAAGAAAGGAGATGATGAGGAGGGAGGGGGGCATTTACATTCATGGCTCCCAGAAGAGCGCATCAGTGCAGCATATTATTACATAAAGCAATTAGGGGGCCCCACGGCCCCCATATTATGGGAGATGCTTTCCCCATGATGACACAGTACGGTGATGACTATTGACTCCAGCCGGCTCAGAGTATGTTGCATGTTTGCAATGATGTCACTGCACAAACCCCAGTGGGGAGCTCTCATGAAATGTTCTGCAATGAATTATAAGTTGAGAGGACAGAGGGGAAAAATAGCATGCAGCACTGAGGGAGGGATGCTGGAGAGTCCTTTAATAATAGTAATAAAAACATTATTTATGGAGGGTCTTCACAAACAAATTAGCTCTCATGAAGATGTGAAGTTAAAGAGGCTATAATCAATATTTTTTATAATAACAATGCACCAAACAGACAGTGTGAAAGCCGTAAAAATGTGAAATGGATCGCTCGTACAGAATTATCACACAAATCTGCAGCTGGTTGATGTTCACTGCTCTCTTAGCATTGTTTTCTGGTCACTGCAGGCGGCTGGTTTCAGTGAAAAAAAAAAATTCCATGGTTCAGTCGTGGCTCATTTAGTCAGAACCAGATATTTTCTTTAGAAGTTGGTTGAGACCAAACATGGTGCTAAAGGACAGTGATTTATGTTCTCCCGAGTTGCCAGAATCACAACCCCAAATTAATGATAAAGTTGCTGCCCCCAAGTGGACAAAAGAAAAAAAATAGCTAATGTAGATTTAAAAGGAAAAGTCATCATTTGTGTAGGCCAAATGTGGTCAATTGAAGTAATAAATTCCTCAGTGTGTGCTACGTTCACAGAGGAAGTTGAGTTCTCCTGCTGCAAAATCTGTGGTTCTTCCTGCATCCAGTGATGTCACAGTGATGTAGTTGGTGTTAAAGAAGAACAACAGGCTATTTCAGCTTGGATTTCTAGTCTCTACCTCAGGGTAGCCAGATGAGTATGTTTACACTATGTTCTGTCCAACAAAGTAGCTATAGGCTAGCGTGGTGATACACAGCAACATGGGCGTGGGAGTCAAGTTTGTGAGCAATGCATCCTGGTACATATAGGCACTGCTGCATGGCTTTGTGACCAAAAGAACTCAACTATCTTGGTCTATGGGAATTTATTTCTTTAATTGACTACATCTACCATCAACACTGACCGGACATCCACACATAAATTGTCCCTTTAAAGTAAGACCATGTAACTCTATGATTCCCAAACTTTTTCTGGCTTGGTCGTGACCCTTAAAGTGCAGCCCCGGTGGCACATCTCAGCAACATGAACTGGACTGTTCAAAATGAAAAATATTTTTTCTCATGTCTTTAGTGCTATTTATCCCTCTAAATAGTTTTGGTGTGAGTTGCAGAGTTTTGAAGGTATCAGCTGTAGAATTAATATAAAGGAACTAAATGACACTTGGCTTGTGATGCTCACAGCACCAAAAAAGAGCATTTGAAATATTGTTTGTTCTCCCTCTTGTGTCATGCTAACTCACACTGATTTTGGTCAATGAGCACACTCACATAAGAATAAAAAATCACTTTAATTCATCAAGAAAAAATAGCTTGAGGTCAAAAACTAAAGTGGGTTTGAAGTGCCACTGGGTTCAGTCTTCAGAGTGGAGAGGTGAGGAGGAGGAGAGATGAAGGAGAAACTGTTATTCCTCCTCAGTTGTTGAGCTGATAACAAACAGTATTTACAAACATGTTTTTGGTTTGTTTTTGGGGCATCCTACCTGCCAGACAGGAAGAGTTCAGTGAGTTTAAAGTTTCAACAACACAACTTGGTATTTTCTCTTTGGATTGAGAGAAGAAAATATAAAACAGCTCCAGGTCACTGGGTGGTTTTAGAGGTTCAATAAAAACATATCATCAGCTTTATGTGTCCGCTAATTACAATAAATTAGACAGAATTAGTTATTTGTCTTGTAATATATTGCAGAATACATTGGTAATGTCATTTGCATGAAGGAATATCATTTTTATTCTAATTTGGCAAAACACACTGAAAACAATTTGTATTATTACAAAGACAAATAAATTGTAACTTTAAGGGTGATCCAAGACTGACCGGATGTGAAAGTAAACTGCATTTTACCACAGGATCTGTGTTTGAATATCCAATTTGTATGCATTCATAAAAACTATGATGTATATTTTCAAACATAATTTCAGACAAAATTTAATCTTTGGGAAATAAAAAGGTCAAACAAAACATTTGGAGGCTCTCTGAAGTATCTGAAGATGCCAAAGGGGTCACAGATCCTCTGTTGAAGACCGCTGCCTTAAATGATGTGCATCAGTGGCTATGTTTACATGCACAATAGTTTCCACTCATATTCAGAAAATGAATCATGTAAACAGCGTATTCTGATTAAGACATGTGGGATGTGCTGGTATTACTCTGGTTTTAGGAGCATGTAAACATCAAATCCAGAATATGGGTCTCAGTTGGGGGTTTTACAGCAGTTTTTGATACACAACCTCTTCTGCTCTGAGCTGTAAACAAACTAAACAGCCAACAGTTTGCAGGACTGGGGTAGAGATTCGTGCACAACAGAAAATCTCACATCCGTGATCAGAGGGAGAATCACATCTTCTTTCAAACATTATTTTAAACATCTGATATCAGCATGTTTTTGGATGTGCACAAATATCGCAACTCCAGGATTGTTTTGTGAACTGAAGACTGAGTATCACTTTCAGAGAACATTCAGCATTAATTTAAACTCTGATTAATGTGAAATGGCCAAACTCAAACACTTAGATGTTTTTAAAAAATATATATTTTAGTATTTAAAAGTTAACTGAATTGATTAAATAAATTACATTTTTGTGATTAAAAAGTGTCTTATTTCACAGTATGTAATTATTCAGTTATTACAGTTATTCATTTATACCATATACCAAACTGGAATTGAGTCTCTCTTGTAACATTTTAGAGGTAATCTTTGATTTGGCATGACACAATTGAAGTGAAACTTGCTTCTCCATTTAACAGTCTGCTCTATAATGTGGAGGTAGGCAGCTGGCACATTTTGTTAAGTTGGTCATCAATAAAATCAGCAGTTTAACATTTCTCTTGTTTTTTTTAATTATTCACAGGATGATTTTGTGGAAGGAAGGAGAGGGAGCTATTTGTGGCTTAGTGGTGTATCTCAGAGAAGAGGAGGAGGATCTCTTTACAAAGCAGTTGGTCGCTAAATCACTTCAGTTCAGACACAAATATAGTTTGTTTTCCTTTTGTTTTTGAATTTGATGATTCAAGTGTGTACATTGAGTCTCACCTTCTTATACCAGGATGGTGGGGTCATTAATGAAGTGATGAAGAGGTGCCTGATCTGTATCTACAGAGTGTTCGTCACTGCAACTTTTGTGGTAGCTCACGCTCTTTGCAGCACATTGTGCTCCCACCTGGAATGAAACGGGCGAATAAATAAAGTTTTGTTTTACTTGATATTAGCTTATGGTGGTTAATGTAAGATAACATTAGCGATATTAATAGTTGTATGCTTATGAAGACCATAAGATGCAGTTGAAAACTATTGAGAATACTTTTCAGCGGCCAAAACTATAACGTTTACAGATTTTTGTTCAGAGTCCACAAACATTTGTCACACCTTCATGCAGTAGGAACCATAGCAACATTTTATCAACATCTGTATCACTTTCATGAAAAAAACAAACTCCTCCCATTTCACCTTGTGTAGAAGATAATCAAATCAAACAATCTGAACAGAAACAGAAAACACAAACGTGTCTTCTACTTCTCTCTATCTTTAAAGTTGATTTAGCTGTACTTCATAAAAGTAATTTTATCTGACCAAAGCTTTGGTCAGCAATTATAATTACAGTATCAACTTTACAGTGGACAAATGATAACATCAATCACCTACTTTTTAAAAAAAGTGCTCTCCAATTTTCAAACAGCTCATAACTAAACGTTACAAGCTTTGAAGTCCTAACTATTCAGGGGCTGGGCCCTTTCCTGGTCGGACCGCCCCCTCGGATCTGGCTCGAGGGTGAAAGTCGACTTTGAAGTGCAGACTAGACCAGGGGGAGGTATTTCAATAGGCCTCTGGTTCAGTCGAGGGGTAAAGTTGCAGCCGTGAGGAGGGGGAGGGAGAAAATGAGAGAGGAAAAAGGAGTGAGAGGAGAGAAAGATAGGAGGGCTGGAGTCTTTTGAAATGAGGCACCTGTACATTTGAGGCTTGCAAGAACAGGTATGTTCCCAGGGGTTAGGGGCTTTGGAGAATTCAAAGTCATTTCAGTCAGCTCCAACGCTCATAATCTGTTCTGAGAAGTGAGGAGGATAGGGGGGATATGATGTTGATACACTCACACAGGCGTGAACATGTTCTCAAAGGACTGTATGGATGGATGGAATCTGTGCTCACACACACACACACACACACACACACACACACACACAACACATAAAACAAAACAGAGATTTAAAACATATTCGGTGACTGACTTTGCTTCCCTCCGTGAAAAAAGCAAATCTCTTACACCTAACTGGAGCTGAAGACTACTGAAACAATATGTAGGTCATCTTTATTCTGAAAAAATGGAAACACAATATATCACCAAGAGAAAAAAAGAAGGGTTGGTGGCTGATGTCCTCATCACTGATCAAAGAGGAAAAGAGTGAGCAAGGTTTGCCTCATGGCGACATGACGGGAAAGTGGATGAGGAAACAAGACTGGAAACAGGAGATAGATGACGACCCCTCAGGACAGTGTGTTTGTGTGTTTGGGTGTGTATGTGCACAGTAGCGAGTATGTTTTCATGTTTGGTAATGTCTCTTTTGTGTGGAAGCTACATTGGGCAAGATTTTTATCTAAATACAAAGTGACCAGATATTCAGATTTGGGGGATTTTTTTTCAGGTCAGCTGTCAATATGTCATTAAGATATCCAATGTTAGTATCAGGCTTGGGGAGTAACGGACTACATTTAATGGGATTATATAATTAAGATACAAACAAGGTAACTGTAATACATTAACTAACATTAGCTACACAGATCAGCTGATAATATGTGAATAGCATATGTAACAAAGTACACTGACTCAGTTTTTTCTATCCACGACCCAGGGAGAATTATTACTCTCGCTCTGGAGTTACCTTCAGTGCCTCTGAGATTTTTACCATCTCTAAATCCATTGTCCTCTCACCAACCTTGTCACCAGCAGCAGCTGGTTTCAGTGAAAGAAAATAACAGTCTTGTTAAACCAAATGTACGCTGCCCACCGAGCATAAAGCAGCAGACAGAGTTAGCAGCTTGCTGGTGAACGAAGTGAAGCATGTAGATATATGGAGTTGGTGGAGACCAAAACAGAGCTTAAAGACTTAAAACTGTTTGTTAACCTCCAACCCATAACAAGTTTAAGTCATATATTCCTCATATCACAACTAAAATATATCTTTTACTCAGTTATAAATAACGTTTTTTTTAAACTTGAAAAATCATTAATGGCTGGCCATCATTTACAATGATGCTGAGTAAACAATGATTTAAAAGATACAGTATAAAAAAGCAAATGATAAAAATAATAAAAGATAAAAGTAATAGAAAGCAATAGATACAAAACAATTCAAGTAACACAGGTACAAACAGAGGCAGCATGGTTATTGGCTGGTACTGGTAGTAAAGTTCACCCCGGGACACCAGAATATTGATTTTTCAGGGTGTTTTGTAAAAAGCTCCAGACGGTCGGGGCACAGAAACAAAATGCTCCTCAGCTCAGTAAAAACATGGTGGACTTTTACAGAGAGTCATTTAAGTGTGTTAGATAGGACCAAACTATTAAAGATGAGATGTATGGTGGCAATATTCCAATAATAGCCTTGTAAATGAATAGGTACATAATACTTCTCCCACATCTCAGACAAAGAAGACCACCCGACTTTATTATACAAGATCCAATGGTAAATATTATAACCAACACCAGTAATAAACCTGAGAGCGAAATGATTCACAGCATCCAGGGGCTTATGAGTCGAGGCAAGTACCTGCCTAATAAATCACATCGCCATAACCCATAATAGGGAGAAAAACAGCTGCAATAAGCCTTTTCCTGCAGAACGCAATTATATAAGAATCTATTTTTTTGTCGTTCCATTGAATTACTTGAATTCAGCATTATAAAGTTGCTACATTCATATAAATATAAGTTTTTATGAGCATCTGATGTACAATTAACAGTTTTATTTGATCTTCTGTTTCGTATGAAAGTAAGTCTGTCTGTTTGTTTCTTTCTCTGGGTTGAAGCAATTTACGTAGCATTACCCATGTGTGACTGTAACGTCACTTTAAAAATAAAACTTATAAATAAGACTTTTTTTTTTCCACCTGTGGGCTTACATCTATGTAACAGACTTGGGTCAGTTTTTCAGGAAAATCCAAGGATGGGACGTTCATTGCGCTCCCAAGTGCCTTGCATCTCACAAACCTGCTTATTACATACAACTTACATTTATTTCTTATTAATTTACATATTACAATATAACTTTATTCATTCATTAATCATCTTATTTTTTGTAAATAAACTTTGGCACTACATTACAGTGTTGCTGCCGGCAATCAGCGTTGTTGCTGTTAGACTTTTGGTTCTTGGCAGCTTTAAAATTAATTTGAAACTGAAAAGCGCAGGTGCTTTGACAGTTAGCTGGATCATGACCAAGATGTTTCAATGTTACAGACGTCTTAGATTTATTATGACAGAGTATTGATATAATTATCAGAGGAGAACATGCAGGTTATTGAGAAATGACAATGTTTTGTTGGTGTAATT